>PVJD01002226.1:0-213522 GCA_004026545.1 Mormoops blainvillei | reverse complement strand
CCCATCTGTTGGGCACCTGGCTACTGCCCCCTCCTCTTGGGGCAGCCTCTATAGGAAGGAATGCTAAAGCTTTTTCTGCCAGTGCTGCCTCTCACATCAGACATCACTTTTATAACAACCACAGCTCTTGCTACAGGCTTTCTGCATAAAAAAAACTCCTTCAAACCTCATCTACAACCCTAAGGGGTTGTTATTTTCATCACTCCTATTTTGCAGAGAGAAAACTGAGGTAGAGAGATGCTGAGTAACTTGCCCCAAATCACCCAGCTTCTAAGTGGCAGACCTGGGCTTCGAAACCATGTAGTCTGGCACCAAAGATTATGCTGTATCACCTCTATGCTTTTTGTGTAGTATAACCTACTATGCTCTAATAAGATCTCTCCACCCATGAGGCTGTCAGGGAAAGGTCTTTAGCTCCATCTCACAGATAAGGAGACTCAGGGTCAGGGAGCTGTGCCTGTGCCAGGGGGACTCGAGACAGGGAGAGGAAAGGGAGGCACCCAGACACGGGGAGCGGCGTAGGAAGGCCCCGTGAGAAAGGAGCAAGGTAATAAAAGCCTGAAAATGTTCATATCTTCTGACCTCGTACTTCTCTTTCTGGGAGTCTGGCCTATGAAAATATTCCTCCTAAAAGATCATTCTGAATAAAAGAAAGGATTGATTATTTCTAATATCAAATCATAGGAAGAAATTTAAGTACCCAACCAAAGCGTGGTGCTTGTACCTGATTTAACATTCTGAAGCCATAAAAAAGAATGGTTTTGAAGACAATGTAGTCACTGAAAAATGCTTAAGATATAATGTGAAATCAGGAAAAAAGGAAGACAAAATTTTCTGAATAAAAAAATCTCAAGTATGTATCAAGCATATAGAAGCTATGCCAAAAAAAAAAAAAAGTTGCTGTGTTAGGATGATCAAATTGTAAGCACTTTCCCTCTGTTTTTCTAACTTTCTACAATGGATTGCTTTAATTATAGATAAATTGATGGATTTGGTCCAAGATATCATTGGTTGACCTAGGAAAGTTTTCATGCTTTCTGTATGCCTCAGTTTCTTAATCAGTAAAATGTGAATAAAACCCCTTTCTCTTCAGGATTGCATTATTTAATGAGATAATATATATAATGTACCTAACTCAGTGCCAGTGTATAGCTGGTGGTAAAGTGATGTCAATCACTCTGGGGAGGCCTCTTCCATTCCTCACTTGTTGTCTTCCGACTTATGGATGTTTGTACAGTGACAGTGGGACAGCCAGGTACAAACCTGCAATCCAGAGACGAGGGCTCCTCACGCTGCCATCGCCTGGCACCAGCCAAAAGAATAAAAGCTAAGCCCTCTATGAAAAGTCAGCTGGACCCCACGTCCTGAGGTAGCCCCTGAGATTTATTCTCCCCCAGGGCTTCTCTAGGCAACACAAACAACTAAGCCTTCTGGATAGCATCTCCCCAGGACTTCTGACAGGGCGTAGAGACTTGTGTGGTTCTGAGGCTGCCTGCTGGGGGCCCACAGGTTATCAATTCCCTGGTCCATTTGTTCACTCATTACTCACACCCTTATTCACTCACTGAGTCATGTAGAGAGTCGGCTATGGCAGATCCTTATTGAGTGCCGCCTTAATGTTTACTGGGTGTGGGGGCACAGGTGTCTATATCAGGGGCTTTCACGTACCTTAGCTTATCGAAATCCTCTTGGCTTATTGAATATCTGCTCTGCCGAAGAGGTTCACTTTAACAGAGCTTGGCAATTTTAAAAAGCAAGACATGAGTGTCTCCTCCCATAGTCAGTCAGCTGGTCCCCTAGCCCTGCCAAATCTGCCTCCTTAGTGCCTTTTGGCTCTCACCCTTCTGCTCCAGCCCTCAGCCTCAGCCACCCTCTCTCTGCCAGAGTCACTTCATAAAACCCAAACCTGGCCTAGGAGAGCATTCCAGCTCTTCCACCTGGCCAAACTGACTTCTGGTGGTCGGATCTCCTACCATGTACCTCAACACACAACTACTGCCTGCTTCTCTCTTCTCCTCAATGCCCCTTTGTGACTTTATGTGCTCTTCCTGCTTTCTAGGAGGCCCTTACCCGAATGGTAGACTTTTATCCGCCCTCTAAAACCCAGCTCCAATTCCCTCTCCTCTTTGCTCCCATACAAGATTTCTGCTCCTCCTCTGTGCCCACCTCCCACTGAGCTGCAATTGCTCCCCACTCACTTTCCCTCTGGCTCTCTACCCCCAGGACTGTGCATCTCTCAAGGGCGGGGACCATGTCTTTTTATTCCTGTGCCCCTAGAGCTTAGCTCAGAGCCTGGTACAGGCAGCAGACCCAGCAAGTGTTTGTTGAGTGAATTATGGATGACAGTGTGATCTCAGGGTCTCTACCAAGGAGGAAAAAAACCCGGCCCCCCATGACCTCTTGGGAATGGGAAGTGTTCTCAGCTGAATTCCCCTGGCAGACACTTTGCAGCATCACCAGCTGCTTACTCCCTGGAGACCCTGTCTCTGCTCAGCTCCTCCACAAGTATAAGAACATTTGGCCGTAAACCGACTGAGCTGTGGGACTGAAGCTGCCACGTTGCAGGGAACTCACTCTGACGAAGCCTCCACCTGGACCGTTGGGTGTGCAGGGAGTCTCACAGTCTGGCCCTGGCATAGCTCAACCCCATGCCAAACCTCTCTACATCCTTATGCTCCTGGCTACAACCAGACTGAAAAGTTTTCTGAAGGCTTCTAGTGATTTATCTTTTCTTTATAGTTCCTTCTGTCTGGAATATTCTTCACCGCACCACCATCTGCCCCGTCCCACCTCTATCTTTGCCCAGTGAATTCCTGATGGTTCTTTTGCCTGAGTCAGGTATCACCTATCTTCTGGGTCAGGGGCCTGCCCCAGACACCTCCAGACTCTGTGGCGCCTCCATGATTGTACTGTTCACACGGTGTTGTCAGTATCTGTTTATTTTCCCAACAAACCTGGGAGCTCCCTGAGGGCTGGGACTTCTAATTCACTTTGGAGTCCCTAGTGCCTGGGTCATGTAGGTGCTGAATGGCTCTGTGGGTACACTGTGCTAGGACCCTTCCTTGTTGTTCTGAATTAAACCACGGCTTGCATAGGTGTAAGGGTGAGGTTACAGTATTCAAGAAGACACATCCAACTCTCAGGCTCGCAGGGTAAATAAAACACACTGCTGGTGTGGAGAGCTGAGAACACTGTCCCAGTTTAGCCAGGAGTTGGAGAGAGGCCTGGGCTTCAGGACCAATCCTTTTTCACACTTGCTCTGAGCTCTCTCCTCCCCTGGTCAAACAAGATTCCTGATCTCTAAAATGAGAATCACAGCGCTTTCTCAGCATACCCTACAGAGTCACTGTGAGGCTCAAGTGCGATGATGCCTCTGACATTACCGCATAAACTGTGAAGCTCTGGGCCTCTTACTCTGGGAGGGGGAAGCTCAGTGCTGTAAGTGGCAGTGCCCACTAGAGGGAGTGGCAGAGCAGGCCAGGCCCTCCTGGTTAGGACCATGTGGACAGGAGGTGCCAGCTCCGGGCTAGAAACTGAGCTGGCCAGAAAGAGGGAGCACATGGTCCAAGACACACCATAGTCAGGCTCCAGGCTCCCCTCCCTGCAGCATTTCTTCCTAGATTGAAGTGACATGTGGGCTATGTTCGAAGTGCTAGGAAAAAAGGTCAGAAAAGCTCCCCACCCCCAACCTGATGGCACAGGGGACAGCCCTAACTCTCTGCCTTATTAATGGGTTGGCTATGGGCAGGGTGAAAATACAGGACCTCAGCTTCTTTCATTTGAGTGCTGTTTTTCCTGTTAGCTCAGGAGCCTGGATTCTAGGGTTCTGAGGCCATTGTCTGGCTGGTGTAGGGCATATGTACTGGCTTCTGGAATGCCGGCTTAGTGGGACAGGGCTGAGGTCTGCGCAGACCTTCCGCCACAGATGCCTGAAACCTGCAGGCTCATGGCCTGTTTGCTGGGGAGAGGGGAGTGGGGTGGGACCAGACAAGGAGGCCAGCTGGAGGAGAGCTCTGTAACCCAATTTGCTGTGCAGGGAAGCCAGTCTGTCTGGAAAGAGCTAATTGGAAAGCTGCTTCCTCTAAGCCTGGACCCAGGAGGGTGTGGGCCTGGCTGGGTGGGGGGCCCCTTGGCTAGGCCCACATCACTTAGTGCTTTGCGGGAGCTGCTCCCAGTGGGAGGGAGAGCACTTAGCACTGGTAATTGGCCAGGCAGGCTCATCATTAATTCATGTGAAATTGTATTTCTTCTTTTGAGAGAGGGAGAGAGAGAGAGAGAGAGAGAGAAACAGAGAGAGAGAGGTGGGGGTCGGTGGGAATACATGAGTTTCTGAAGGGAGGAGTCTATTTTAGGGCTTGCTTGAAGCAGCTCTGATTTGGGACAAAGATCAGGGACTCATTTGCTAACATGTTGTTGACCAGAGCAAGTTCCCTTCCTACAACAGGCCTCAGTTTCCTAATCTGTGGTAAGAGATAATAACTGATCTGTCTACCTCAGAGATGGCTTTGAGAATTGAATCCAGATATGAGAGGGGAGTGCTCTTCGGATGATTCAACATGCCCCGTGAGGCAAAGGGTCGTTTACATTTCATGTAATTCTTGACATAGAGTGGAGCTGGTTTATGTTTATCATCTTCTAAATGAAGAGTATTTCTTTTTTATGACTCCATTTTATCTCTTCCATTGGCTTATTAACTCTTTGGTGTATTATTTTAGTGGTTGCTTTAGGGTTTCTAGCACACATCTTCAACATCCTGGTCTACCTTCAAGTGATACTGTAACATTTCACATAGAGTTTACATTAGTGTGCGTCCATTCCCCCCCGCTGAGATTTGTGCTGACTTTGTCACACATTTTACTTGCAAAGTCCACAATACGTTGCTATTATCTTTGTTTTAAAAGTTTTTAGTGTGCTAACATGCATATAACATAAAATTAACCACCTTAACCATAGTTGACTGTACAGTGCAGTGGCACTGAGTACACTCATTGTGCCGTGTGACCATCTCCACCGTCCCTTGCATAACTTCATCAGGTAAAACTGAAACTCTGCACCCATGAATGTCAGTAATCTTCTAGAGACCTTTAAACAGTAATTTAGAAAGCTTATACATTTATCCATGCAGCTACCATTTCTGGTATATTTTTATTCCATTGTGAAGATTCGTATTTCCAGCTTGTTTCATTGCCCTTCTGACTGAAGTACTCCCCATAACATTTCTTGTAGTGCTGTTCTCCTGGTGGTGAATTCTTTCAGCTTTTGTATGTCTGAAAAAGATTTATTTTGCTTTCTCCTTGGAAAGATTACTTTCACTAGGTATAGAATTCTAGGTTGACTGCGTCCTTTCTGTACTTTAAAGGTGCTGATCCACTGTCTTTTGGCATACATTGTTTTCACTTTATTTTTATTCCTCTTTACATAACTTTTTTCCTTATGATTGCTCTTAAGATTTCCTTTTATTACTAGTTTTGAGAAGTCTGATTATTATATATCTTGTGTTGTTTTCTTCACTTGTCCATGTTTGGGTTCATTGATCTTTATAGACCTGTGAATTTATAGTTTTCATCAAATTTAGAAAAGCTTCAACCATTATTTCTTCAAATAATTTTTCTGTTCCCTTTCCTCCTTCATGGACCCTAATTATACATATATTAGGTTGCTTGACATTATCCCACAAGTCACTGATAATCTTCTCAATTTAAAATTTCTTTATTTTTCTGTTTTATTTTAAATAGTTTCCATGTCTATTCAAGTTCACTAATTATTTTTGTAGGATCTAATCTACCTTTAATCCAATCCAATCCAACGTAGTTTTCATCTCAAACATTGTAATTTTCACCTCTAGAAGTTTAATTTGGGTCTTTTTATATCTTCCATGACTGTATTTAACTTTTCGAACCCAGGGAATATAATCATAATGTCTGTTTAATGTCTTTGTTCCCTAATTCTAATATGCATGTCAATTCTGGGTCAGTTCTGATTGATGTTTCTCCTCAGTATAAGTCATATTTCTCTGCTTCTCTTCATGCCTGGTAATCTATGATTGGATTCCAGACACTGTAAATTTTACCTTGGCGGCTGGATATTTTTTGCATTTCTTTAAGTATCCCTAAGCATCATTATGATGTACAGTTAAGTTACATGGAAACAGTTTGATCCTTTTGGATTTTGATTAAAAAAAATTTTTTTTAGGCTAGACCAGAGGAGTTTCTAGCCTAGAGCTAATTATTCCCTATTATTGAGGCAAAGCCTTTCTGAATTACTCTATCCACTGCCCTGTGAATTATGAGTTGCTTTTTTTAAGTTGGCTGGTGGGAACAGGCAGTGTTTTTGGTCCTGTTTGAGTGCTGGGCACTTGTGGTTCCCCCCCCAGCCTTTTGTAATTCCCTCACACATATGCACTCAAGACTTAAGGGGGAAACATCCACAGATCTCTGGGTTTCTCTCTCTGTGTAGTCCCTCCCCCACCCCTCCCCCCAGGACTCTGTCTTGTGAACTCTTGTTGCTTCGCTCCCCCTGGCTGCCAACTCAACTCCTCAACTCAGGGAGCCCATCAGATTCCCCTTGGGCTGTCCTGCGCCATGCTAAAGCTCAGGAACTTTATCAAGGCAGCAAGCTAGGGGAAATGTAGGATCCACTTCGCTTGTGTCTTATTTCTCAAGGGACGTTGTCTTTTGTTGACTGCTGTCCACTGTCTTAAAAACCATTGTTTCATACATTTTGTCTGTTGTTTTTTTGTTGTTGTTTCAGGTGGTAAGATAAAGCCTACTCCTGTCACTTTGTTCTGCCTGCAAGTGGAAGCCCCCAGGGAGGCAGGAAATGGAGAACTTTTAAAGAAAATGTGCCCCTAATTCCAAGTTGTGATAGTAGGGGATTTCCAAGGCAGGCTGCAGCAGGTTTGGGAGACAGAGTAAAGGACAGTAATGAAAAGGCCAAGAGTCCAGGCCCTGGGATCTCTCTCTCTGATTCTCCTGCTCCTCATAATCTTTAAGACAAAGTCCAAAATTCATATCATTTTGTTCAAGACCTTTCCCTACGCAGGTCCCTCCAGAAGGGCTCCTCAGGGAGAGAAAGAACCCAGGAAAAAAAGTGTTAATAAGTGGAAGTTGAAAACTGTGTAGAATTTCATTTATTCTGAGGGTAGGAGAGTCTTAACTTATTAAGCATTTCACCAAATGAAATCAAGTATTGATACAAGGGTTTTGAGCATATCATTTAATTTAATGGTTTTAGTTGATTTGGAGCTACTCACCAAACAATGACCCCAACCACAAGGTGGTGCCCTGTTCTCTGACTGCACAGCCTCTGTTCAGATGCCAAGTCCTAGCTGGGGCTTCAGGTGGAGCCCCGATGCCAGGGTCATTAGGTCACATGAGTGAGAGTAGAACTCCTTCCGTGCATCTTACTCTCACTGTGGTAAACTCCTCAAAAGGTGTGGTGACTAACGAATGGGGGGTCCTTTTCTTTCCCTTAGTCTTTTAAAAAGTTAAGAGTCTCCATGGTCTCAACACTGAGAACTGCACCTATGTTCTTCTGAGATTGAACTGGGTAGGTGAACAACATTCCCCCAGAACTTTGTAACTAGCTTTGACCTGTACCAAGATGATAGTGACCTTTCAGTTCTCTTGGAGCTCACTGTGACTTTGGATCTGGAAGGGACAGAAAACACTCATAAGAGGTTATTTTGCCTAAGCCCTTATATATGAAATGCAATCATAACACTCTGTGTTACATTGTTGTTTGCCTATAACTTGGTAATTAATTTAATCATCCAACATTTTTTTTTATTGCCCACCAACTATGTGCTAGACATTTTTCTAGTTTCTGGGGAGAAATTAGTGGATAGACAATAATCCCTACCCTCATGAGCTTTATATTCTAGTGGTGAAGGAGAGAGAATAAATAAGTACAATAAATAAATAAGCCGTGCAGTGTACTAGTGTGTAATAAGTGATACTGCTTATAAAACCCAACCCCACAATGCCCGATGCATAGTAGGTACCCAAGAACCCTTTCTGAGAAAGCCAATGTGGCTTCCTCAGATTAGGAAGCCAGTGGGAGCCAAGCCAAAGCACCTGAGAGGGGAATATCTGGGATAGGGAAAAACACAATTAGAGGTCGGGGATGGGGAACATGCTAGAGGACTGGCTGAGGCGTCATCCCTAACCAACCAATGCAGTGCCTGTGCGGGGAAAATGCGTCAGGCTTTCAGGGCCGGCAGATGGAAGTGATGTCAGGACCACGGACAGCTCCAAAGGGAGGCCAACCTCTGAAGAGACCTCTTGCAGCACAGGAGTGGCCTGGCTGCCGACCGGCTCCTTTGCCTGGCCAACTCAAACCCAAGGCAGAGTAACTGTCCTAAACTTCAGGACAGGCTGCTCTCTGAGGCTGAATCTCAGAATTGAAAGCTAGTGCATCCCTGCCTTACATGCCTTGCTCTTGGAGTGGTTGGCAGAATCTGGTAGCAATAAAAACCTCTGGACTTGTTATTTAAAGACCCGAATGTGAATTCTAGTTCTACCAAAAACTGTATGCATGGTTTTTGATGAGTTAGTTAGTGTTTCATCTCTAAAGTGAGGCTAATGGTATGTCACCTGTGTTGTAAGAACTAAATAGGATAGAACTAGCACAGCACCTGCGCAGTGCCTGGAACGTAGAAGCTAGTGCTTGGAACACTTTGAAGGCTGAGTAAAATATCTTGCAATGTTAGGACCTCTCTGGAGGCAATACTTAGGATCTCAGGGGTGGATAAGGGGGAGAAGATATTCTAGGCAGAGAAAATAGCTGGAGCAAATGTAGGGCGGCATGAGAGTGGATGGCTCGCCCAGAAGTGGAGAGTAGTTTAATAAGATTGAAGCTGTTCAGCTGCCACTTTTATTCTGAGGCCTCCTGAGCCACTATTTTCAGCACAGAGCACCCTGCTGAACCTCTAGATTTTATCTTCAGCTAGCCTATTGTGCATCTCAGTTGAAAGATCTACATGCACCTCTGACCCACCTTTCCAAAACAAAATTTATCACTTTCCTCCAGTGTGCTCTCCTCAGGTGCCACGTTAGAATGAAGAAGTGTGTCTTACGAATAGTCTTAAATTGGATGACTGGTTTCTTAAAGGATATGGCTGAACATAAAGCATGAGATAATTGGGTTAGAAAAGGAAGAACTTCCAGTATCACAGATTTTAAGGAACTCAAGAGGTGTGATCAAAGGAAATCATGCAATTTTCTTTCCTGAAGAAAAGGAGACACTATTATCTCGATGGAATCTTTCTTCATCACTACTTAGCCTCTATTATAATAATTGAATTATTAATATCCTTTTAACAGTTTACATTTGTATAGAGTTCTACAGCTTAAAAAAGGTCTCATTTGATCTTAATCACCACACTGTGAGGTGATCAAGACAAGGATTATGAACGCATTCCCCATTTGCCCTCATTTGATACATGGCGAAGCTGAAACTGTGAGCCGCACGGTGACGCAACTGGCAAGAAATCTAGGGGTGCCATCAGGAACAAGGCTACATCTCCCAGCTCCCACCCAGACCCATGTCCTTCCCCATCCCGCCCCAAACAGCACCTTGGTTATCAATGGAAAATGGCAAGAACAAGTTACATGTGTGACTGAAGATCCCCAGGAAGGGTCTGTCTTCCTGGTGTCAGCTGCTGCAAGGAGTGGGAGAATGAGGCCTTTTCTCAAGAAATTCAGGAGTTTAGGTTCAAAGTCCCAGAGCTAAGTTATTAGAAGGGAGGGAGCCTGATGTCATGTGACCTTTAACCAAGAGACCTGGCAACAGCCTGTTTCTCCCACGGACTGGGATCTGACCATTCACAGAGCGTTTTTACACTCCACCCCATTCGACGTGCTCCCATCACCCTGTGGAGGGCATATCCTTGCTGTCACCCGTTTTCCAGACATGGATGAGGAGGCCCAGAGAGACGAAGGGCTGCCCCTGAGGTACCCTGGTCAGTGGCTGAGCTGGGATCTGAATTACCTTCTCTGGCCTCTTGGCTTCAACTCGTTGCCTGGCTCTTTCTGCTGCATCCCAGCTGCCTCTTGCCAGACCCGAAAAACAAATCCTGTAATTGAGTTGGAATGTGGGTGCTGGGACCTGGGAGACAATGTTTCCTGCTTTTCAATCTGTTCTTAATTTATTAAAGTGATGAAATAAGGAAGAAGCCCAGAAGGGGTGGATGTTTTCCATCAGTGAGTCACGGGAACGTGCAGAGGCAGAAGGTCAGAAGGAAGGCGCTGTTGCTCCCGCAGCTCCCCTTTCCCAGCAAAGCCCACACAGCGGGGCTTAGAGGGGGAGGGATCTGCTCAGGGCTGCCCCTAGGAGTGTGATAAGCCAGCAAGGAGCAGGCCCACAGAGGCCTCTCTCCCTCCCCATAACGTTACCTCTGACCACCTGAGCACCTTCCCTCTCAAATGCCCGGTGTCCCAGAGGAGACAGGAGGGGGCATAGCCCAACCTGAGGGGGATCAGAAAAGGCTTCCTAGAGGAGGTGACCTTGAAGCCAAGATTTGAAAGGTGAAGAGATGTTACCTGGAAAAGGGAAAGGGGGAGGGGAGGAGGGGAAAGCATTTTCCAGGCAGAGGAAACAGCACAGGGAAAGCCTGGAGGTGAGAGAGAATGACTACAGCCAGCAGGCTTTAGAAATGAGGCTGGAGAGGCAGAGGGATTGGCAGCCTTCTTCTCTGGAAGGGCCTTACGGGTCAGGTGGAGAAGTTAGGTTTCCTCCTGAGGAAGGGCTTGGTTGGTAACTTAATTTCTTTGTCTGTGCACAATGATGGATTGCAGTGGGGTCAGGAGGGGCAGCCAGAGGCAGGGAGAGCTGGTGGGGCCGGAGCTGGGGCAGTGGGAATGGCAATAAAGAAGGTACAGAGGATGGAGGGATGGAACAGAATCCTATCAGACAATAGGACCCCCTGGTGGATGATGATTGGATGGTGGGTGGGGGAAGGGAGAGGAATGAGCTGGTTTGGCCCAGGCCTTGGCCCTGGGTAATCGGTGATGATTCAGAAGCAGGCCCTGCCTTCTAAGTGATAAGACAGGAATATAAACAGAGATGACAACATGATAGATGAGGCTGTGACAGAGAGGTTGCAGGAGACTGCAGAGGACACTAGAAGGAGGTGGGGGATCAGGGCAGGCTTCCTAGAAGAGGCAACTCCAGAACTAGTTTCTGAAGCCTGGGTAGGAGTTGGGTGATTGAGGGAGAACAGGCTATTTTGAGGACAGAGAGGGGTTGTGAGAGAACATGGTGTGTTCAAGGAGGTCTCTGGATGGAACCAGGTGTGGGAACCAGGCTTCCTGGCCTGGCTGTCTGCGCACACTCTCCTTTTTCAACTTAAGACGCTTCTTTTTTTGGCCTCCCTCAAACCACGCTTCAGGGTCCACTTTAAATTCAAAGTCCCCCTTGAAGTTTTCCTTGCTCCCCTCGCTGGCTGCAATTAATTTATTGAGAACTTACTACATGACCTTTATACTTTATTTCATTTATTCTTTACTGCGAAGTCAGCAGTTCAGCTCAGCTTCACATCGATCTAGTCCCTAATATGTGCCATGCCGTGAAAATGCAGAGATAAATCAGACATCGCTCCTGCCCTCAGTTCCTTCCCTTCTACTGGGAAGACACACTTATGAACAGCTATGTTTTATAAACATGGTAATGGATGCCATCGTCTCAGGTTTGCCGATGAGGAACTCTGATTCATATTTATTTACTAACTGACTTTGTTCAGGGGCATAAAAGCAGTAAATGGAATCCCGCCCTGGGCGGTGTTGAAGGTGATGCTCTGTCCTCTGCTCCAGGCAACTCTCCTGACCCTTTTTGTGGTCTGTCTGCCTTGAGGAAAGGGTGTGTAAATAAAGAGATGCTGGTACATTCGACTTACCCCAAGAGTTGGCTTTTAGCACACTGAAGGCGGGATCCAGTATTGTAACGTGGTCCTGCAGAGACAGGTCTGGAGAAGGGGGCGGGCACTAGCATTCGGGGAGAGTCTGCTGTCAGCCAGGTGTTCTGAGGACAGTCCCACTTCCTGCTCTTGTGCCTCTGCGTCTATGCTTCCAGCACATTCCCACTCTCATCTACCGTGGTTCTAATCTCTTGGTGCTGGGTGATTCTTGGTCCTCACCCATTCATTTGCCCTTCTCCCCTACTTGATCAGTGTGGAACCTTCGGAGCCTCACACAGTGTGGGTTATTGTCAGAATCTGGCAGTTTTGAATCGGATTGACTTGAGTTCTCTTTATTGATTTCCACGTGCTCTCACAGAGTTTGCATGGGTGTCTGTATTTGTCTGTGCTGAGTGTGTGGGTTTCTGCGTGAGCTCACCCACAGTTGGCACTGTGTGTGTATAGCCCCCATGTGGGGCCTTTCATTGACTCTGCATGTTTGCTACAAGGGCATCCACAGCCCCTTCTGAACTCTGTGTCTTCTCACCTCATCAGCATCTTATTTTGACCAACCCTAAATGTCCCCCTCTTCCAGAAATACATTTCAGGGTAACTTGAGCCTCACAGCCCTGATTGAAATACTTCTGAACACCCTGGGGTTTGAAGCTGGCCTCTTCATGCGTATCAAGAGCCTGAATTTGCCAGCTGAGCCCCTGGCTCTGTGGCTGCTGACAATGAGAGCGGACCCGCTCTCGCTGGAGAAGTGGGCAGTAAGTGATAAAACTACACTCAACCCCTTGTACTGTTCGAAGACCCCAAAGAACCCCAGCTGGTTTACAGCTTCTCTAAGGGGCTAAGCTTTTTGGGTGAAGGATGGAAAGGTAGGAATTTGGAAATTGCTGTCTTCAGAGAGTTTGTGTTTCTGGGTGTAGAAGTACCCCCACCCCCAGTTGATCATGGTGCCTTAATGACTAAAAATCATGAATATTAAACTGAGAGAAAGTTGACAGTATTTAAATGAGCATCATTAAGAGACACATAAATTAACAGGGTTTTTAGTTCTTGTGGAACTGCCGTTTCAATGTTAATTAAACAACCGGAGTGCTCGGGTGCGTTTGCAGCAAACTGTCCCCAAAGTGTGCTGCGGAATATCATTATGGGTGGCTGCCTTGCTGTTTAATTATTTCCAAGTTGATTTTTTTTGTTCATTGCTGCAGTAGTTTTATGCTTGTCTAGCATTCGGAAAAGGTGATGGGGATGAACCTCCAAAGAAGCCGTGGTGTGATTTGTCGGCCCCGTGGTGGAGACCTCGGCTGAACACTGCTTGCCCCTTCACGCTGGCCCTGTGTAAGGAAGGCCCGATGACCGTTTGGGCTTCCTGGTGGCCTAGCCCATGGCTGAATCTAGGAGGCACCTGGATGCTTAGTTGTAGACAATGTTGCTCTTAGAAAGTTGGGGGCCTGTGTTTGGATGAACCCTGAGGTGGGGAAGGAAGGGCAGGGGTAATGGCGAGGGAGGAGGTATAAAGGCCTTTGTGGCCCTGTTAGAAGTAGTGTGGAGTGGAGGAGCCAGGAACTCTGGGGTCTGCCCTTGAGTCCATGGGCTGAACTAAGTGACCTTGAGGTATGTCCTTGCTCTCTCTGGCATCAGTCTCTTCAACTGCAAAATGAAAAGGTTAGATTCAATTATGCATTCTCAAAGGGGGCAATATTATTACCCCCACGAAGATTAAAAAGTGGCTCGAAAAAAGATTTACTCTTTTTTAAATGTATAAGACACAGATATACACAGGATATCTCAACAAATATACAGTCTATCTGTGGTATTAAAATTTTATGAGAAGGGGGAAAATTAAGAGAAAAAAATGTTTAAAAAGACTTGTTAGGCAGACAATAATGGAAAAAAGATTGAGAAACAGTGGATGGGATGAACCCTAGGAGCTTTATATGTAAAGAAAAGAAAATCCACTGTGAGGGCCAGATGGCCCCATGCCGTGGGATTCAGAAATGGTCTCCCTTGTCACTTGTGTGCCCTTGGCTGGGTCTTTACCTCCCCTGGGTTTCAGAGACCTCGTCTGTTAAATGAGGACATTCATATCTTACCAGGGGTCAGGCTAAGTGAACTTGGACCTTGGGAATCTAGGGAAGTGGTGGGTGGAGTAGAAGGATGCAGTTCTGGGTTCATAGCGGTTCCAGAAGTTCACTGCATAGAGTGTGTAGTTTCTGGAACCAGCCCACTGGCATCAAAGCTCGACTTGACCTCTTATAAGCTGTGTACCCTTGAGTGAATTCTTAACCCCATTAGCAAGATGGGGTTGGGATCAGTACATACTGTATAGGGCTGTTATCAGGATTAAGGCAATCAGCGCAGAGAAAGAATTTAACAAGCCCTGACATACAGCAAGAGCTCACTAAGTGTTGAGTCTACTCACCATGATTAACATTAATTTAAAAAAAATTGTTATTACTAAATGGGCTTGAATAAGTCACTGAGCCCCTTAGGGCCCGGTTTTCATGTTTCACCCTAAGACATGTTTCATGGCTTCATAAGGATTTTGCACACACTGTTTTCTCAGCTAGAATGCCCTTCCCCTTGTGCTTGCTGGGCAAGCTCTTACTGGTCCCCAAATCTCCTCTCAGCCATCTCCTCCCTGGGAGCCTTAGCTCAGCCTCCACAGATAAGCTTAGCCATTCTCTGCTGGGCCCCCGCATGACCTGCTTCCCTTGCCGTGGACTACCTCCTCCTTCATTTCTGCTGCTTTTCAAGTTAAATGTTGCCCCTACACTCTTCCCTCCTTCACCTCCAAGTTTTTGCTCAAGTGTCACTTTCTCCATGAGACTTGCTTTCACCTTCATGTTTGAAACTACTTTTCCCAAGGCGTATCTCATCTCCTGCTCAACTTTATTTGTCTTCTTCCTCATTTCCTTTGCTGTCTACTCCCTCACCAGAATGTGAGTTCCCTGAGGGCATGGATTCGGTTCTGTGTTGGTCCCTGCTGTAACCCCAACAGCTAGAAGAGGGCCTAGGACATAGGAGACAATACTTACTGAACAAAGAGGTGAATGAAGTGGGCCTCCTTCCCATAGTATTCTATGCCGGGTGTTGACGGTATTGGTGAGACCAGCTTGCTGCTATGATGGAGGGACTCAGGACCAGCTGAACCCCGCCATGCTGAAGTCTCCCCGCTTCCCTCCCTCAATATTTTGAGGATACACTTGCATGGGATGACATCAGCAAATCTACTGGAAGGTCCAGATGTGTTTTACTATTAACTGAGGTTTTCGCTGCAAGCCCAACACTAAGAACCCCAGGGAGCTGAGCTGGGCCGCAGGGTTAGCTTCTTTCTCCGGAGCTTATCGTGGCCGCATTTCCCCAGACTGCATTAGGCCATTGATGCTAAAATCCAGCTCTCATATTTTGCCACTGTGATTCAAGGGAATACAAATTCAATGACCAGAAAAGTGGAAGGAGGGAGTAACAGAGAGTGGGTACTTGTTGGTATGCCCAGTGCTGACCAACCTGGTTGCAACGGAATGTTAGGGGTAGAGAGACACTCCAAGGAGAGAAGAGGTGCTTGAACAAACAATTTCTCTTTTATATACTTTAATATTGATTTATTAATTCTATATCCCCCCAGGGCAGATTTATTTAACAGCATAGGGCGTTGTTCCTAATATGTTACTAAATGTAAAAAAAAAACAACAAATCTATTTATCTATTTTTAAAAATATTCAATTTATTTATTTTTAGAGAGAGGGGAAGAGAGGGAGAAAGAGACGGAGAAAAACATCAATGTGTAAGAGATAATTAATCGGTTGCCTCTCACATACCGCAAGTGGGAACCCGGCCCGTAACCTAGACATGTGCCTGAATGGGAATCAAACCAGTGTCCTTTCAGTTCACAGACCAGCACTCCATCCACTGAGCTACACCAGCCAGGGTTGTCTATATATTTTAATGAAACCCAGTCAAATGATACGGAGAAGTCCAATTATCCCACAGGTTGTGTATTAAAACATGTTTGAGAGGAGCCCAACAGGAGATCTGGTAACAGAAAACAGCCTGGAGTTGCCATAACCTGGGTCTGGAGATGAACTTGGGTTTTCTCCCCTTCGGTCTTGGTCTTGGCCTTCTGGCTGGGCCCAGATTTGTTCACTGGGGACCCAAGTTAAGTGGGCCTCCAGCTAGAGGTCTGCCTTTCTTCTTTCAAAAACTTAATTGGACAAGTAAAAGTTTATTTAATCTTACAGTTATGGAAGGCTTTAAAAGTCAAGACTCCAAAGACAAAAATCATAAAGGAAAAGATTAATAAAGCTGTAAAACTTTTAGGTATAATACTTACCGAGTTATTATAGTTACTTATTTAAGATGTTTTTGTTATTAGACTCTAAACTCCAAAGGAAAAAGTATTGTGTAGGCCTTTCCCTCTGTTATTTGACTGGTTTGTGGCACTTAAGTTATGCCCAATAAATAATAGTAATATATAATAATAAATAAACAAGAGGGGGTCCATCATGCTCTCAGTGTATGTTATGATCATTGGGAATAATTTAATGGACAACAAAAACCACAACTTGCTTTGTAATATTCTCTACTCTCCCTTCCTTGCATATGCCAGGATTAAAAGAAAAAAAGTTCATAAACCTTAGGGTTGATTGACAAAATGGCCACAATATTTTTCAAATTCCTCCATCAAGAGGTAGAGTGCATTTCAGGCTGGCTTGTGTCTTGCTTTGGCCGATAGAATAAATGACGCTGGGAGAATTCTAAGTCTAGCCTTAAGAGTCCTTGCAGCTTCTTCGCTTGCTATTCTTAGAACAGCAAGACTACTACCTGTGACCAAACCCTGGCTAACCTGCGAGGTAAAGAAAGACACGAGGCTCATTTGACCCCAATATCCTCAGTCGACAGCCACCTAACTCACAGAAACACAGTTTCTAGCTGACCCACAGCTCTATACAGACAAATGAGTAAGCCCAGCCAAAAACAGCAGGAGAGCCGCCCACTTGAGGATAGCCCAGATTGCCCATCTGCAGAATCATGAGCTAAATAAATGGTTGTGTTAAGCCACTAAGTTTTGGATGGTTTGTTACACAGCAATAGATCACTGGTAAAGACCTCTTCAGGGGGATATTTGGACTAATTAGAAGGTGTTTCATCTTATACCCTGCCAATGGAAACATGAGTGAAATAACGAAACAAAGCTTATTGGGAGATGTGGTATAATGACTGTCATGATAGAGGAGCAACATTTTCAAGGAGAACCATGCTAAGTAGGTATTTTCATCATAGGTAGTTGTCTCAGGGGGATATTGCCGAAGCCTGGTGGTGGCTGTGGTAGTGGCATGGCTGTGTGATGGTGAAGGTCAGAAGTTTCCAGCTTTTAAGGTAAACTTTCCCAGAACTCCTTCTGGGCCCCAAGTAGTCTTTGCTCACCTATTCCATTCATCTTGAAGTTACTAAAATTCTCATCCAAATAAGGTCTCCATTACCTGCAGAAAAGCACTTAAACTCCCTCTGTATTATTTGACCTTAAAAGACTTACCCATTCCCTCTCATGTCCCAACACCATCCCTTGTACATTATGACATCCAGGCCAGTCCTGGCGGTCCAAAAACACTGCTCTTTTATACCTTTGTGTCTTCATAAAGCCCCACTTAACTTTCAGGGCCCAGTTATACAAATTCTACCTTCTTTAGGAAACTGCGCTCCTTAGATAACAGTCAGTGGAACTGTCTCTGAGTCCCAGACCTCCATGATAGCATCTTGTCTCATTATGAGCTCGGCTTTTCCCCTCTCCATGACCCCTTGTCCCCATCCTAAATTTGTCTCCTCGCCACCAGAAAGTAGAGTTCCCATCTGATTCCTATTTGTAGATTGATTTCCAGCACATGACCTAGTGTAGTGTAGGAACCCGAAAATATTCTTTGAATGGATGACTGAATGAGTGAAAACTACTATTCGAACAGAGTTTTGCAGCACAGGGTATTTTTACATCCATTGTCTCAGATGTTCTCATTAGCCTCATTTTCTAAATGAGGAAACTGAGGCTCAGAGCAGTTAAATGACTTGAAGTTTTCTCAGTGAGTAAGCAGAAGAGACAGGAATCAAGGATTTTGAATTCGAAAGCCCAGGCTGTGAAATGCCTGTATAGTCATTTATTTATTAATTCATTCTGCAGATATTTAATTTGTAAATTTGTAACAACTCTGCCAGGTTGGCTCTTGCCCATCTTCCAACCTTCCCTCAGTGCTGCAAATCCTGCTAAGATCACTCTTTTTTCCCCTTCCCTGTCTACATCCTTCACATTTGTCCCCTGGGAAGCCTTCATGGGACCCAGACTAAGTTATATGCCTTGTTCCCACAAACTCCTGGATTTCTTGTGTACTTGTCTTCCCTACTGGGCTATGAGGAGCTCTCCAGAATCCCATTATGATCCCCACACCCAGCAAGTCCTTGATTGAGGTGAGTGAGGGGGCCATGTGAGTGATAAGGCTTGGGGTGGTCGGCAGAGGACAGATCCTGTAGGGGCTTTTTAATCATGTGAAGAGACTTAGACTTTAGTTCCCTTGGATCCCCACCCCCGACTTCATGTACTTTCAATGGCACCTGTGGCTTTTCTTCAGTGGACTGCCTTCAGCCTACTGGGCACTATCGCTAGCCGACTATCACAGAAAGCCAGAAGGGTCTGGGAGCTGACCAATGACTGCTTGGTGGTTGGAAGGGAGGAAATGAAGGACCAGCTTCACTCTCACATGGGGACAACGTACACTCTGGAGCTCCCCTGAAGGACCTACTCTCTGCAGGAATTTTACCTGAGATCACCCCCTGTTTGTCCCCTTTTCCTGTCCTGCTTTCCCCATTTTCTTCCTGGTTTCTCCTGGAAGCTTTTCCTTAATAAGTCACTTGCACATGAATCCCCATCTTAAGAGCCTGCTCTAAAGAAGCCAATCGAAAACACATATATGGGTACAAACATTTATGTACAAATAGGCATACAAATTGTGCTTATGCCCCAAAAGGTGGCTCAGAAACCCATACTACCCCTTCCCACATAGCTGGGCTGTGAACAGACACAGGGGACCATGGATCCTACCTTCTAGGACTCCTGGGATTGATGATTGACCCATCCCATGAAACTGAAATGAACTTCTACCTCCTTCATCCTGGAGGGATTTCTTATCATCCTCTTCAACTCAGAACTCTCTTACATCAGATCTTTCACCGTGCACACAAAACATTCTGCAATCTATAGGCAAGGCACGTTTCAGCCCCATTTAACAGATGAGGAAACCGATACTCAGGGTGATTGGGTGGCTTGCCCGAGGCCACAGAGCTGCATTGGTCTCCCTGATTTCACTGTCTGATTTTCTTCACCATTTGGTTCCTCTGAGGGTGACTGGATCTAAACTTAGGAAGAAGGTTCATACCTTTGTGCTACAAGGTGAAGATGAGTAGTTCAAGGGAATAAATGGATCACTGCATAGAAATCCAGCACGCCTCACCGAGCCGAAGAGGCAAAGGTGCTGGGGAGTTAGTGTCAGGGCCAGACAACAGCTGAATGGCGGACAGGAAATAATGGGAATTTCGGAGGTTGAAGAAAACTGTCCTTCAGGACCTTGCTGGCCAAAGGAAGAGCAAGAGTGTCTCCCCAAAACAGACATTGCCTCCGACACAGTGCTGGGAGCAATTTGAGAACCACAAAGTGAATGATACAAAAAAGAAAAAGGACGTCGCCAGGGGATGCCCAGGTTCTTCAGGCGTCGCAGATCCAGTGTCGCCTTTCCTAGAAAGCATTCCACAGCCCCCCGGGCTGCATAATCAGTTCCTGTCTCGTATTCTTATTATTTCCTGTTACTCTTGTTCACACTCTTAATAGTTGATAGAGTAATTCCCATTTACTGTCTCCCTGACTAGACTATGAAATCCATGAGCAAATACTAGGTTTAAATAATTCATGGATCACATTGCCACATCACAAAGTAGGCCATGACCCTGACCAGAATTTAGCCTGGCTCTAGCCAGAGACTAGTCCTGGACCTCAGTTTTAAACTGAGTCCTGATCTTGGCCACAGACTGACTTGTAATTCTGGTCACAGAGACTGAGCCCTAATCCTAGGTATAGCCTGAGCCTTGGTCTTAGTCACAGCCTGAGCCCTGACCTTGGTGCCAGCCTGAGGTCTGATCTTGGTCATATAAGGAGCCGTAAACCTGGCCCCAGACTGAGCTCTGGTCTTGGTCATAGACTAGATCCTGGATCCATGGAATATACCCGTCATTTGACAAGGGGTTCAGTCCAGCCAGAGTTTCTGCTATTTAAACCGTTCCTTGCATACAATAAGTTTGCTCTCCTTATTTCACTTGTTTCAGCCTCACACCTCTATTAGACCTTGAGCAGCCCCAGGGCAAGTCTGCCTCACAGGCTGGCAGAGGGGTCCTCTGCAGGCTGCTGACCGGGGCTGGTTCACTGAGCGACCAGGCCCCGATAAACATGTGTTTATCATGGCTGCACTGAGCAACAGACAGGAACCTGTAAGGCAGAACATGTGGGATGTGAAACTGAAACTCACAGGCACAGACACCAGTATGGTGGTTACAGAAGGAAGGGGACGGGAAGGAGGTAGTAAAGGGTAAAGGTATATTGACTTAGGGTGGTGGGCACACAATGCAATATACAGATTATGTACCTGAAATCCACACTTGAAACCTATATGATCCTATTCACCAATGTCACCCCAATAAATTTAGTAAAAAACAAAGGAACTTCTTGACTTCCTCTACCCTGGCCATCTCTGTGATTAAAGGACGTTTGAGAAAAGATTTATCTTTTTATGTGCAACAGCAGCCCAGGTACCAGAATCTGTGTTTCCTTAGCCAAGAGTCTACCAGAAGTAGGAGAACAGTCGGGAACTGGAGGGAAAAGAAATTGGGAAGGAGAGCTTTTGCCTTTCCAGATAGAAAATTAATTATAAAATCAGATTGTGTTACCAGAATTGTTTATATCTGTGTTTAAGGAATTTGCCATCTTCTGAATCTAATGGATGGAGCAGTCAGAGCTTGACTGCTACAACAGTTTTTAATTTGTTTGGAAATCAGTCCAAATAATGAAGAAGTGCTTTTCAATGCAACAGGAAGGCAATACAATTGGCACATCTCCTTTTAAACAACAACAATGACAACACAGTTCTCAACATTGAATAATTAAAGAACTGCGTATATCAGGAACAGGTTGTAAACTTCTGGTTTGGAGGAATGCCACTAAGGGAATACTAATACCTAACAAGACTTCATAGTTTAGCACTTTGATAGCTGTATGATTTTTGCCCTTTAGAATAGACATTCGAGGAGTGTAGTAGTTAAGTTTACTTTCCACTTCAGAGAGGAAACTCGGGTCCAGAGGAACAGAGGCATGTGCCCAGGGACCCACAGCTGACCTCATGGTGCTCTCAGCACCCTCCATGCTCTCTCTGCCTGAGTTCGGTAAAGCCTTTGCCCTGACAGGAGGCAGGTAAATGGTTTTCCCTGGTAATTTGTGGGCTTTAAAAATGGGCACAGTAGTCTAAAGTGTTAATGATGATTGGTGATATAGACAAAACCCATGCATTACAGGCTCATAGCCCATTTTCATGTAAAACTGTGTACCTGCCCCCGTTTTGCTATTATCAACCCACTGTGGGATCTTGTGTATGCCACTTTTCCTCTCTGAGCCTCAGTTTCCCTCTCAGCACATGGGGGTAATATCTACCACACTGATTTGTATGAAAATTAAATTAGTTTGATTAGTGATTGTGAAGTGTTAAACATCGGTCAACACCAAGACGTTATAGTGCCTAAAACCATGCATGGTCAGCAAGTCACTGAGCAGTACCTTCTTTCTAAGGTGGCCTCCGTCCTCAGTGTGTGTCCATCCTCAGTGTGTGTCCATCCTCGGGGTGGGGTGTAGCCCTAAGTTTTCAGGAGCCTAGAATAGCATTTCTCAATACGCTATTGAGCGTTGAGAGATCTTGTCATAAAGTTTGGGAAAGCTTCTCAAACTCACTACTGAAAAAGTGGAGGGAGGGGTGTCACTTTTTGGTTCCCTGTTTCTTCTTCCACTGGGAAATTTCAGTAGATAAGGTGAATGGTCTGGTGTGGCAGGCTTGTCTACTAGAGCTGAATTGTATTTTATTTTTTCTGGGCCCTGAGAGGTAGATCAGATTTTGAAAAGCAAACAGCTAGAGGAAGTGCTTGCCAGGCAGAAGCAGTAGCCCAAGCAAATGGGCAGAGGTGTAGGGAAGGGGGTGGTAGAGGCTCGGGAGACAGGTGGGGTATGGTGGGGCTAAGAAAGTAAAGTTGTTCTTCCAACAGTTGGGAGCCATTGAAGAGTTTGGGGGAGAAGAGTGGCGTTGACTGATTACTGAAATCCAAAAGGCAGAAGTTGTTGCAGTCCCATAGTTAGGAAAGGTGACAGCCAGGTTTTGAGGATTTGAGGCCAGTTCTAGTTCATTCCAAAGCCCTTGCTCTTTCTAGCACAATGTGTTGCCTCCCAGTGCAAAATGGTGTCTACTCAAGTGGGATATTGTGAGGTCAAGTTCTTGGGGATGGGGGACATGATGGGCTGGGCAGAAGGGGAGACCAGGATGGCCAGCTCCTAATTTCCTCTGTTTCTCCCAACAGGAGGCTCGGAAGCCTTTAATACTAGGTGTCCTCCCCTCCTTCCTTCCTGTCATCTTCTCACCCCTGCTGCTCTAATGGCCTCCCTCCCCCTTCAGCCAGTTTTCCAGCCTTTTATCATTCTCTGAGATGTCTAGAGACAGTCCCTTTCAGTGGCTGGGTCTCAGTCCTGATGAATGATTTGCATGCACATCACATAGCTGAGAAATGGCGGAGCTGGGCTGGAATCCAGGAAGTCAGAGCTTCTCGCATTGCACCGTTCTCACCACGCCTAGCACATAGCAAGCGCTCCGTGAATAGCAGCTCTTTTCCCTCCCTGCAGGAACTAATGCCTATCCCACTAGAGCTTCAGAATTTTAGAACATGAAGGTACTTGGCCCTTCCTTTCTCTTTGGAGGTGGCTCTTGTCACTGGCCAGATCTCAGCCTTTTCGGAAGGAATAGGAGCACCTGTGTCCACAGCTTAGGCTAGGGAGGCTGTGGTCCAAGGGTCTGGGCCTGGGTAGAAAGAGAGTGGCTCTGGGAGGCCCTGGCTGCTTTGCATGCGGGATGAGAGCTCCTCTGGTCAATTTGCTTTCACTAATGTCAGGCCCCCGCAGTGCCTTCATTGGTTGCATAGCAACTGGCCGAGCTGCACGGCAGAGGTGGCCATGCATAAAAGATGACACATGATGGTGGGGCGCAGGGTGATGATTTGCAAATTTAGATACAGTCGCAGCAGGAATATGAACTGGGCACTACACAGGCGTGGGGGTGGGTGGCTCCCTTTGTCTCCTCCCACCTCATTCAGAAAGGCAGGTTCCCACTGTATTTTATAGGTCTGGGAAAAAGGAGCAGAAGGGGGAAAGGGCGGCTTGACTTCAGCCTCCTGAAAGTCAGGGGCTGGGCTGGTGGGCGTGGAGAAGGGAAAAGGGACGGCAGCAAGGTGAGCAGCAATGCCAGCAAGGCCGAACAGAGGCTCTGGGCACCCTGAGGCCCGTTCTCGGACCTCCCCCCACCCCAGTAGATGGTTGGTGAAAGCACCTGGTCCAGTCGCAGCTCCTCTCCCAGGAGGCCCCCTCTGTGCCACTCCTGACAGAGGCAGAGAGAGGAGGTATGCCGGGCTTGGCATCCCCAGGTCTGGGTTCCAGTCCTAGCGCTGCCATTTCCTGAGAGTGAGAACTTCAGCAGGTGACTTGAAATCCCGCTCAGTGTAATCCGCCCACTGCCAATCGAGCACCGGCTGGGAACCGTGCGCTGACCTAGGGCCTGGGGAAGCAATTTTATAAAATACAGTCCCTGCCCTTGAGGAGCTCTCAGTGTGGTGGGAGAACAGATGTTCGAATCAATAAATTATACTCTAGTGCACTGAGTGTAAAAATAGATAGATGTGGGAGGAGGCGACTTCTCTGAGTTTTAACGGGAATGAAGGGAATGGCCAGGAAGGCAAAGAGCAGAGGGATGCTCCCAGGCAAAGGAAGCAGTGTGCGGCCTCAGCAGGACGTAAAGGGAACCCGAAGGTGTTTGAGGTGAATATAGGGTTAAACTTCCGGCCCACTTGCTACCTTACCAAACAAGGGAGCAGATTGGAGCAGAAACTTACCCAAAATCACGCACAGTGTCAGATGCTGACCCCGAGTTTTCTGACAGCTATGCCACGCCCTTGTGTCTCCACACCTAGCACTGCTGTTCTGGGGTGAATTGCTGGTGATTATGACAATGGCAACAGATGTTGGGAGTTTGGCCCAGTAAGTTGGATTTGGGACCATCACTGAGGAATAGAATTGTCTGGGAAAAAAGATGTCATTTGGCTAAAAACTTTGCTTGGGCTTCCTTGAATGGGATCATATATCAAAACAGAAACTCTGACCAGGCTCCCCTCATGCCTCATTACACTTTTTCATCACTCATGAGAACCATGCAGGCACTCAGATCCCAGCTCTGCCACTTATTTGTTGGGCAACCTCGAGTAATTCATTTTCCCTCTTTTTCTAAGTTTCCTTCTCTGTAAAATAAGGACACGAATAGCCTCCGCCTTATGGAGTTGTTGCAAGAACTAAATAAATCCATACATGTGATGACCTTAGAACAGCGCCTGGCGTGTGGTTAATAAAGCCGTTATTATTATTATTATTATGGAGAAAGGCAATCCGGCTGGGATAGGAGTGAGAAGGTAGAAGGTGGGAATCTAATAACACGAACTGAGTGTAAAAAGACATAGGCGTTAGCTGAGTGAAGATGTGGGAGAGGGATTTTCCACAGGGCAAATAGCAGGTGCTAAACCCCTTTATTTAGCAGATGAGGGTGAAGGCCATGCAGCAAGCAGTAGCAGAGCCAGGCCGGCCAACAAGCCCAAGGCCTGAGGGGACGGAAGAACTCTGGGTACCCCAGGGCGCCAGGTGGCCTTAGCCTTTTCTGCTAGGGATGTGTGGCAAGCACAAGGTGAGGTGGATCTTCTCTAATGTCCAAAACGTCAGAGGAGAAGCCAGGTCCTGCCTGACCTTTGAGCTGACCACTGGGGAGAGGAGAGAGGAGGCTCTCATGTGGGCTGGGGAGCAGGATGCTGGTGCTTGGAGCCTCTGGCAGCTTAGGGGCTCACTGACCTGCCTAGGAAAGGAGTCGAACCTTGGCCCCTGGTGAAGGTGTGTGATCTGTGTTACTTACCTACCCAGAATTGGAATGTGGAAGCCGGTGCCTGGTCTTTTTAAGG
Organism: Mormoops blainvillei; assembly: GCA_004026545.1. Taxonomy (NCBI): domain Eukaryota; kingdom Metazoa; phylum Chordata; class Mammalia; order Chiroptera; family Mormoopidae; genus Mormoops; species Mormoops blainvillei. Next base: position 188,288 of record PVJD01002226.1, on the reverse strand, counting down.
TCCAGGGAGGTGCCCAGAAGAGCCAGAAGCATCCACAATCCACATCCTCCTGTGTGGGGCCTGTGCATTCCCAATCACCTTTCCAACACTGACAGGCTTCGGCACCTGGGAGGGGCTGGACGGAGATTCTCACCTGGAAGGTCCCTGGGCGAGCTCTTGCCTGGCAGGGGCTCAAGAATGTTGTCTTGGAAACAGATGTTCTCCTAAGCTGCGTTCTGGTTGCTCCTGGGAAGTGAGTGATGGTGGCCAAGGAGACTGGTAGCTTCTTGGGGACAATCGTTTCAGTCTAGAGAAATGCACCAAGAATTCAGATCTCTTCTTTATCTCCTGCATATCCCACCTTGGCCAAGTTACTTAACCTTCCTCCCTGTCCTCATCCATAAAATTGGGATAATAATAGCACCAACCTCAGGATTATTCAGGAGGTTAAATAAGGCTATTCAAGTAAAACACTTGGCAAATGATGACCTGACACAAAGGACGTGCTCAGCCAGTGTTAACTATTATAGTAGGGTTTCACATTTAAATCACACTCCAACCCAAATCTGCAGAAAGACTGCATTATTTTTTTCTATTGAGCCGCTGCCCACTCCCACCCTCCCCTCCCACCACACATATTAGTTAGTGGGGAAGAATGTAGCTTTTAGTTCTAGCCAGGATAAAATTCTGGCTATATATTTTTTTAATGTCAGGGGCTACATATTACTTCACCTTTCTTTTGGAATTCTTTCTGGAAGATTCTCAACTTCACATTAGTCAGGCTGGGCAAGGCCCATGTATTGGAAGAAGCACAAGAGAGTAACGCATTAAGAATTTCTACAATATTTCCTCTACCACACTTTCATTATCATAATGATGCAGGGCTCCCATCACCCACTTGGAGCTATGGTTAGGGTTGCAGCCCATCTTACACCCCGAGGCCGAAATGAGGCAGGGGCTACCCAGGGCGGAACTGCTGAGTGGGCCCTTGAGGGCATCCGGCTGCACTTATAGAGGCAGCTGGTCACAGAGCCCTGGGCAGATGGCCCCTCATCTTGACGCAGGCCCCCTCAGCACCCGCCACTGCCACTCCCTGTGCCAAGGGCACCCGCCAGCTCTGCAGATCCAGCCACCTGATGTGCAGCTGTAGCCCTGGACTGGTCCTCTGTGAATTCTTTCAAGAATAGTGAACAGAGGAAAGCATCCACTCCAGGGGTTCATGTTATATTTCTTTATTAAACAAATAAACAAACAGAAAAACAAATAAACAAACAAACTCCACTCCCTTCTCTCCTTCTGAAAATTCTGCCCTGGATTAGCAACCAATTGTCTCTCCTCCAGTGACCATTAAATCCAGACTCATAAAATCAGATGGAAAAGCATCAGAGGGCCCTGGAGGAGTGGCCTGAGGGGGGCCACCTGCAGATGCCACCACTGGCTTGGGCTGAGCCCTGAGGAATCAGTCTGCAGTTGCCCAGAACTTCGAGCCTGAACAGTTCCCCTTCCACAGGTCTGTTGCTTCGGCTGGGACAAGCTCCAGGCCACTCTGACTCCCAAAACACACATGGTTTAGCCGATACATAAGATGGTTTGAGGTGACCTTCAGCAAGCTACTGAACCTCTCCGTGCCTCGGTTTCCACTCTCAAAAATGGGAATAATGCTATAACATATAGGGTTATAATACCAATGAAATGAATGAGTTAACTGCTTTAAAAGCTTTTAGAACAGACTCTGACACACAGTCTGTGTTACTGTAAGTGTTCGTTAAATAAATAAACTGCAAAGGTCACAACATCGAACAGCACTGACTCACACAGTTAGAGAGTGGATTCCATTTAACTTCTCTTTCAATCTGTCTGATTACATCGAGAGGTGCGTGCACCTTGGTTTTGCACTAATATGTCTGAAGTATCTCTCTAATATTTCTTTTTCCCCAAACAGGGGACAAGCTTCAGACTCACAAACTCTGGGAGGCAAGGACCTCTTTAGAATTTAATGATATTGTTTTGTTTTCAATGCAATTAATTTTATAATTACTTTCTCTTCTTGGTAATTAATATTGGTTTTTCATTGATGATAGTGTTATATGGTATTGGTGACTTATGGACATGGTAAAATAGTGACACTGGGAAGTAAATTCTGCAAGTTAGGGAAACACAATAATGAAATGTCTGTCTGTCTATCTATGTTACTTCCTCTCTCTACATGACATTTTTGTATGTTTATGTATATATATAATGTCTAAAGAGAAGAAAGGTTAGGGCATCTATTTGCAGATATGCTTTGAGGAGCATCTTTACCTGTGTCCCATGTAGGCACCGCCCGGCAGAAGCCACTCTACTGTGCCAGTGTGTGGGGCCCTGCCCTCCTGACACTCCCTAGGCTGGTGCCACTTAAGGCTTTGCCACTATGGGTCTCGCTCCCCTCATTCTCCTCTCCCTCTGTTAATCTTCTTGCCTGGCAGAGAGGCTGTAAATTACCACATTAATTTCCAAATCAAGCCAAGTTCCATAGTAACGGTACGGCTTCCATCCAGACCTGAAAAGATTCATTAGGAAGTTGATTTGCTAAGCGCCCTCAACTTATTCCTTCAAAAGAACAGCTGCATTTACCCAATTCTGATAGCTCTCCAGGGGCTGGGGCTCTGAGTAGCTGTGAGCCTGACACCAGGCTGCCAGAGTGAGTCCTTGAGCCAGTGGGGTGGGAAAGTCTGGGATAATTTAGGAGCAATTGAATGTTAACCTTGAAGTGGGAGTAACATCAGAAATGTGGGTACATCGGGGAAGGGGATGCTGATCTGCCTGCCCTCTTTGAGATGTCTCCTGGATGTCTTCTGTTCATGGGCAGGCATGCTAACCTTGCTGTGATAGATGCCTAGGAAATGCGTTAAGACTGACTGGTCCCAGGATGCTGGGATTGTGACTTTGGGGCAAAAGTGGGGACACAGGGCACCCAACATTTTTATGTCATAAGAGGAACTGAGTAGCCAGGGCCCATATTTCATGAGTAAAAAGGGCTGGTAAAACATTTTCTAAGGTTCAAGTCAATTTTGATGTCAAATTTCCCAAACAGGCAATTGCTTGGAAGCCTCCATATTCTCTCCTATAAAATGATACCTTCCCATGGGGTTGTTGTAAAGCCTCAACGAGATCATGTCTGTGGAGCACTTAGTACAGTGCCTGGCATGAAATTACTTCTGTCTATGTCTGTGATGATGACAATGGTGACGACGACGATTAAGGTGATGATTCATATCCACATTACTGACAGCAGCAGTGCTACGGACCTAAGCATTCATCCCTCTTCCTCAGCACTCCCCACCTTAGCAAGTGAGCAGATCCTGAACGTGCCTCTTTCTAAGCATCTCTCCATTGCACCACCTGCTTGTCTTCCCCTAAGAGGCTGTGGTCAACTTTAATTTGGTTGCTGAGAACAGCTTCCCAACCAATGTCTCTGTCCCAGTCAACAGAGAGAGGGGCAACTGGAGCAATTTCTCCTCCTTGCCTCTCTGCTCCCTCCCCACTAAGCAGTAGTGGTTGGGGTTAGGTTCTGGGGAGGTCAGAGCTTTGCAGAAGACAGACACAGAGCCTGACGTGGGATTTACCACTCATCAGTAGTGTGATCTGGGGCAAGGGACGTGACTTCTTTGGGCCTACGGAAAACTGTGATGCTTCTTACCTTGTGAAGTACTGGAGATTCAATGCAACTGTGCTCGTGAGTTGGTTAGCCCAGAGCCTGGCTTGGAGCAAATACCTGGTAAATGCTTGCTACTCTGCTCATTTTCCTGGGCTGGGCCTCATGCTAGGCTCCGGGGCCCAGAGCTAAGACACAGGCCCTGCCCTGCAGGCACTCACTTGCAGGTGGAGGAGATGGTCATCTGCAGGAGCAGCCACAGCTCAAGGTCCCAGTGGTGACTGTTGGGGCCATTTCAGGAAGGCTTCTCAAAGGAGGCCACAGGAAGAGATGGGTAGGATTCACCATGTGGAGTTGTAGGATGAGAATGGCACAGGTGAGCAGAAATACTTAAACCTGTTCCAAACACCCTCATGCTAAGGCCCCTAGCCCAAGGTTTCTGCAGGAATCTGAAGAGAGAGTGCGGTCAGAGGTCAGCTGGCCCAACCAATATATCTGTGAAGTCTTCTTCCGCCGTGGGGGGAAGAACTTTAGATTCAGTTGTGTGGGGTTTTTTTTTAATACTTGAGAAAATATTTTGAAGAGACATTGTGTTTATTGCTTTCACATACTTTATGTGATTTAAGTGTGAGAAGGCAATAATAACAACAATGGCTGACAAATTATTGAAGATCTACTTTGTAGCCAAGTTCCAGCTAAGTGCTTTTCACACATTATCTTATTTGATCTTCGGACAATCCCATGAGGTTTCTGACTGCTGCTTCCCCATTTAACTGATGAAGTGAAGGCTCAGCGAGGTTATACCACCCAGAATCACACAGCCAGGGCACTGTGTCTGCCTGATTCCAGGATCCCAGCTTTTCACCATCGTTCAGTTTCCCGGCACCAGGAGATCGAGTGTGTGGCTGGGAAAACCAAGGCTCAAGGCAATTATTCTGGAATGGAGTTGTAGGCAGTTGTGCCATGTGGGGACTTGAGGACTGGCTGAGAGAAAGCCAGGGAATGGCAGGTGGGGAGGGCCACCCTTCCAGTAACAGAACTGAAGTGCTGCTCCTCTTGTCAGAACTCCCTTCTGAAGGTGCCCAGTCTTGGGCCAGCAATTTCCCATCTGTGCTGAAACAGCTTCAGGCCTGTGTGCAGGCTCTGCCAGCAACGTCTTCCTAATGGCATTTGTATTTGCAGTACACATTTCTGGGGCCTGTGGTGGGGAGGGTGTACTCCTTTTAATTTGGCAGAAATTAATAAGACTGAGCAGAGAGACATCACACATTGGGGTGAACATGGCATGGTCACCCCCTCTAATTTGCTAGACAAGACAGCCCTACTGCAACTCCCGCTGTAGAGGAGGAAAAATAAACACACGTATATTAATGACTTTAAATGATTTCTGTTTATCCAAGCATGTCTCTTTCTTTTTCTCAGCTTATCATCAGATCAATAATTAGTCCCCATACATTTCAATAACTGGAGTTTTCACTTATAATTGTTTTTTATAATTTTGCATTGAGGTTTGACAAGTTCAAGAACTTGTTCATTTTGGAAAAAGAGAAAGTCAGGAATGGTTTCTTCTTATGCTATGGTGTGTCCCATATAACCTAAAAGTGCAGTGGAAGTGTGAGCTGAGAGGGCCTCACTGAGATCTGGTGAATCCCTTGGCCTGATTGTGTTCTGGGTGGTTCTAATCTCAGGGGTATGTGTGTGTTGGAGAGGGTGTGGGGATTGGGCTCTTCATTATTCACTGTTCTTTTGTTGTTGTTGTTGTTTTGTAATTAGCAATAAGCCCTACTCAGAAAGGGGACACATTGGGGAAGGTGAGGAGCTGCTCCACATGCAGAAGATAGCAAAGTCTCTTCTAGAGAGATCTTGGCCTCACATACTCTAAGTCTGGGCTCCTACCTCCTTCAGGAAAGACAATTGTCATGGGGGTGGTAGGAGGGACCTGATAGCCATTGACATCTACTTTATGGCAGGTCCTTTCTGTATTGCCATCAAACCCATGACAAACTTGTCTAGCAGGCATTACTATCCCATTTTACAGAAGGGGAAACTGAGTCACCCTGGGCAGCACAGCTGAGCCGAGTTGGCCGGATCCTTTCACTGTATGTTCCTACTCCCGCCCTTGTGTGTCGCTCCCTCCCACTCTTCAGTGATGACCCAGCACACGGTTAAGTTCTTCCAGGAAGCCTCCACACCAGGGAGCCCGCTGTCAGGCTCTGGTCTCTGCCGTGGATGTGTATGTCATGTGTATGTCAACGCCCACACACGCGCCCGTGGGTTGCGGACACCTGCCTACACAATGTCTCCCCCATTGGAATCTGGCCTCCTCAGGCTAAGGACTATAGATGATTAATCTTTGTGTTTCTGGGCTTGGAAAATAAATATGCATGGAAGAAAGGAAGGGAAGGAAGAATGAAGAAAGGTAGGGAAAGAAGAATAAATTATTCTAAAATAAATTGAACAGATTCTAAACTTTCGGTCTTTCTTAATGTGTTATATTCAGGTTGAATGGAGAAGACTCATTTGTCTTTTCTCTCTTCTTCTTTTTATTTTTTATAAATGTGAAGGTTTATTTATTATTAAAGGTATATTATTATTTTAAAGTGAACTAGGTACTCTGAATAAGGCAAAGAAGGCTATGACATGATCTTTACTTTCCCAGCCCTTCTAATGGAACTTGGGAGACACGCCCACAGGATGTGTTAAATAACTAAATAAGGGCCCTTACAATTCTGAAGGGGGTGTGGTAGGACTGCACAGTTATTTAGCGTCTACGATGGGCCGGGAGCTGAGCTCGGCACTTTACAGACATTATCTCGTCCAATTCTCATGCTTGTGCATTGGGCCTGACAGCCCCCATTTTATAAACAAGCAGACTGATACCTGGATGGCAGGGCTCAGTGATCAACAGAACGAACTGGTTAGGAGTATAGAACTCGGTTGGTCAAATTTCCAAAGCTTGTTCTTGGTCAAGCTCCGAAATGAAAACAATAGTCAACACAAAAGTATATGAGTTTCTAGGGGCAGAGGAGGCAGGGAAAAGACATTTTGTTGGCTTTGCCTCTCCTGGTCTGCTTAGCTGACAGTCCCAAGTGTCTCTTGCCTCATCTGAGCCTTGAGCCATCCCGGTGTTGGTGGATGGCTTTGGTCCTCAGGCATAATAGTGGGTAGATTTTGGAATTAGGCTCACAGACTGATCCTGTATGTTGGATACTTGCTGCTCTGACCCACATCCTCCTTTCTTAATCTTGACCCAATGAATGCTTGCCTCAGTTTCCCCGATGGAGCTCCAGTGTCCTGTCCTCAGCCCTGCCCTCAGCCTTTTTGCCTGACATCTTGATCCTGTAACTGGCTATTCCTCCTGATGAAAGAAGTAGAAAAGAGCAGTGTCAGCCAGGGTCTTCTCAGGAAGGAAACCCTTCCAGGTATTCTAAGCAGAGACACTTTGTTATAAAGCTACTGTATGGGTTGGAAAGCAAAAGGGTGGAAAAAGAAGATACTCCCCAGAAATCAGTTATTGAACAGAAGCTATTACTGCTCCTTTGTCTAGAGAAGTACAAGGGGGAAGTGGAGGCCGAGCCCCCACAGACATTGGTGGAAGTGATGTCAGTGAGTTACTACAATCCCAGAGTCCACACTCTCACTGACGGTGACTGAGGCCTGAAATGGCTATGATTTTCTTTCAGCCGGCTTATGGCCCATGTGTGCCTTCCAGCCACAGAACCAGGCTGAAATCCAGCTGGCACAGGGGCCTTGAAGAAGGTAGTTCTCAGTTTTCCAGCCATAATGTTGCACAGAAGAGTACAGAAGAGCAGGCGTAAGGCTGAAGAGCAATGACAACAGAATGGAAAGAGCAAGGCTTGGGAATCCAATAGCTTTGGGTTCAAATCCTGGCTCTGCATTAATGAATCCTTGGGCAGACTACTTAACTCTCTTTGACTTAGTTATCTCATCTATAATGTGGGACTAATAATAAGAATACTTTCCCATGGCGTTGTTTTGAGGCTTAATAAGATTATACCAAAAAAAGTGCTGACACAGTTCCTGTTCATAGTAAGTTCTCTCTATAAATGTTAGCTGTTGTTGGCAGTCGTATATTTCAGGTCAATTCCCTTCCATACACTCACAGTCCTGTGTTTCTTGAACTGCTTATCACTATTACAAACCAGTGCCCACGTTCACCATTCATGGAGGCTTTTAAAAACTTCAGAAGATATTGTACTTTCGCAGAGCTCTTTCCATTTACATGGCATCAAAATAGGATCCTATCCAAAGCTGTGGTTTTCCTCACTCTCTTGACCTCACTTTTCCTGGTGATGCTAAGAGAATGATCAAGAGTTGAGCAGGCATAGAAAGTGCTCATGATGTGCCCATGCCTGTGATCTCCTTGACTTCTCCTGACAACCATTAAGGTAGGAAGCACTGACTCCATTTCATACAGGGGGAGATTGGGCTCCAGAGGTGTGATAGATTCAGGTGACCCATCTTTTGCTTGCCACCTACTCCTGTCTCCAACACCCCGTGGTAGAAGTTGGAAGGCTGCAGTGCTTGGGTGGTGCTCAGCTCTTTTCAGCAAGTGTTTCCTGGGCACCCACGGGTGGTGGGCACTCAGCCAGGCAGCCACTGCCAAGCCCATCCAATCTGGAGTCGACTCACGAGACTCACGCGGCTAGGAAGGGGTAGGCAGCAGGAAGAGGACGGTGTGAGAAAAGAACATCTGATGCTCCCCTTGCCCACGCATGAGCCTCTCCTGGAGAAGTTGGATCCAGCCACTTTATTCTTCTTTCTGACTCTTAAAATGCAATATTAGGCTGGTTCCATTTCACCCCATTTTCTATGGGTTTACTGAGCACCTAAATGCATGGGTCAGGTCCAGAGTCTGCCCCGGAGAAGCTCAGAGTCTGGGGAGACAGATACGTGTGACAAAGCTGTGTAGTCAGTGCTATATCAAGGAGGCACGGGGCTTGTGGGAAAGGGCTCCCAGTTCTGCCTAGGGAGTCAGGAACAGCATCTCAGAAAGAGTGACGACTGAGCTGGGACTTGAAGGAGGTAGAGGAGCTGGTCTGATGAAGCAGTTGGGGATGGCGGCCCAAGCAGAGGGATCAGAACATGCAAGTCATCTGGGGGACTGAGAAAGGCTCATGTGGCCGACACTTGGAGGGCAAAGGCAACTGAGGCAAATACTGAGCCTATAGGAGGTGGGAGAGGGCTGAACTATGAAGGGCCTTGTGACTTATTTCTGTGAACTTGGACTTCATTCTGGGGACAGTGGAAGCCACTGATAGCTGAAAGTGACATGGCCAGATACACGGTTCTGAAAGAGCATTCTGAGACCAGAGTGGCAAAAGGGATAACTCAACAGAAAACAGGAAGGCCGCCAAGGGGGAGGCTGTTGCTGCATCCGGGGAGAAATCATAGTGGCCTGAGCTGCAGCAGAGGCACAAGGAATGGAGAGAGAGGCAGGTCTGTTCAGGAGATAGTTAGGAAGTAGTACAATAACAGTAACTGTAACAGCGAACACACAGCTCTCACCATATGCCAAGCACCAGTCTAATCGCTTGATGTATCACCCATTTAGCTATCATGATAGCCCAAATAAATAGGCCCAAAGGAGTGTATTTCATGTTCAAAGTTATATGCCTAGTAAATGGTGAAGACAGGATTTGAACTCAGGTAGTCTGGCTCCAGAGTTCATGCTCTCAACCCCACACTGTACTGCCTCTTGAGCTCACAATGCTTGGTGGTGGATGAAGCGTGGAGACCTGAGGGACAGGGAGGAGTCTATTGTGACTCACAGTTTCCAGAAAAGCTCATCCTATCCTGTCCTGCACGAGGATATGCCTTTAGTCTGAACGAGGGCAAAGTTGGAGGATGTCGGAGAAGGAAGCAGAACTGGACTCTTCTCTGGCTCATGGCCACCTGGGTTCAGATCCTATTTTCTTTCTGGACCCAGCTCTTTGTCCTTACTTTTTGCTATAGAATGAATGTTTGTTTCCCTCCAAAATTCATATTTTGAAAACTATGCCCCCATGTGATGATATGTGGGTGTGGGGCCCTTGGGAGGTGATTAAGTCAAGAGGGCAGAGCCCTCATGAATGGGATTAGTAATCAAAGAGACCCCAGAGAGCTCCCTCCTGTGAGAGACAGAGGGGAGATGGTCATCTACGAACCAAGAAGTGGGCTCTTACCAGGTATGGAACCTGCCAGTGCCCTGATCTTGGACATCCAACCTCCAGAACTGTGAAAAATAACTTTTTGTTTCATTTCGTTTCAGTTACTCAGTCTATGGTATTTTGTTAATAGCAACCCAGACTACCGGAGCCTTGGCATTGATCAGGACCATCAGCTTCTGATGAACAGCGGGGATTCCAAACCTTTCCTCCCCGCGGGGTCCTGAGGACACAGATGCCTCCAACACAGCCTCTGTCATCAGCAGTCTTGCTGGGGGCATCCCTGCGGCCTCTCTTCCTTCTCCTCAACATGCCCTGTGCATTAGCATGTGCTCTGAACTATCGTGGTGAAGGACTTTTATTTTTCCATTTCCAACATGTTCTGGACCAATACTTTTTAAAATACAATTAAAATGTCTTAGTAATGTCAAACTTCTGTAAAGATTTCTAAGCCCTGGTTTCTCACCTTTCCCTTTCTGTGCTTTTCTCGTTTTAGACTGGCTGTGGCTCACGGGTCAGCCCTAGTTCGCAGACCACACTTTGTTGGGCACTGCTTAAGTCTCTGTCTCCAATTTCACTGTCACCACTTGGGATTAAGTCATTCTCATCACTTGCCTAGACTTTCACAGTAGTCTCCTCAATGCTCCATCTTCATTCATTCTGACCCTCTCCAATCCACCTGCACCTTGTAGCTAGAGGAATAATTCAAGCCCATGAATCTGACCAGGTCATGCCCTGGCTTAAAACTTTATGAGACTCCCTATTTTCTTCAAAGTGTTTCATGATAGGCCCAATCTTACTTCTCACTTCCTACTTAAACTCTCGCTTTCCACCTTCTTCACTCATTCCAGGCTTTAAGTCATACCAAAATGTGGCAGTTTTAAAAAACAAATGCACATTCTCATGCCTCAGGGCTTTTGCACATGTTGTGCTCGCCATGTGGACTGTCTTTTACTAAAAATTCATTCATTTTTTTTCACCACCACTGATGGGACGCCCGCTGTAAGATAATCATTATGCTACTCACTGGGACCAAGGTGTTGGAGATATTGCTCTCGCCCTTTAGGAGCTCGTGATCTGGTGGGAAGAGAGACAAGTAGCTTGACAGACTCCACAGTGGGGTAGGGGAGTGACAAAAGAAAGCACGGGTCAGTGGGAGTTGAGAGGAGGGTCTTGTAACCCAGTCTGGGGCCAGAAGAGGCTTCCTGGAGTAGGTAACACTTGGACAGATCAACGAGAAATCATTCAGAGTTAGCTCGGCAGCAGTAGAGGTGGGGGCGAGGAAAGGTGATCTAGATTGAGGAATAGCCTATGCGAAGGCTCAGAGGTGCCAGGCAGGGTAGGGGACAGAGAATGGCAAGAGAAGTTTTTCTCATTGCTCAGCTGTTCTTTAGCATGCCCTAGTGACAGGACTATGGTGCCAAATATCTCACACATAAATGCACACCTACAGGCTTATATACATATCGATGTAAAAACCTATGCAGAGAACCTCAAAAATATTAGGCTGAGGGAATGGAGCCAGACACAAAAAGCCACTCATTGTATGAATCCATTTACATGAAATGTCCAGAACAGGTAAATCCACAGAGACAGAAGGCAGATTAGTGGCTGCCGGGGGCCAGGGTGGGATGGAAAGTGGAATGGCTGCTTCATGGGCACAAAGTTTCTTTTTGGGGGTGATGAACTAGATGGCGGTGATGGTCGTACCGCATCATGAATGTGCAAAGTGCCACTGACTTGTGCGCTTAAAAATGGTTGATTTAGTGTTATGTAAATTTTACCCCAATTAAAAAAATATATGGAAACCCAAGGACATACTCACTTAACAAATATTTACTGCGTGCCTCTCGTGTGCCAGGCACTGTACGGAGTTCCTTCAGGGATAGCTCCTGCCCTCAAGGTTCCACATGTGAGAATAGAAACCCATGCAGAAAAAAAATAACAAAAACATACCTCATGAAGACATGCAGATACTTTCACCTAACATTCATTTCACAACTATTTATTGGATACCTACCAGACGTCAGGCAGGAGGTTGGATGCTGGACCTACAGCGGGGAATACGTAGACAAAATCACTGTCTCCATGGTTTAAGGACACAAACACATACTCGGAGAGACACACCCAGATGGGAGAGCACGGCACACACATGCCTAAACAAGGACACAGGCAGAGCCCACCAGCCAAGCGTGTGTTGGGTGAAGGAAGTGAGCAATAGCACACAGACAAGCAAGCCGGGCCCCGCGGCGTCCCTGACCTGCACGCGCCCCTCCTGCAATCAGTGGGAGTTCCATTAAAAGTCAGACTTAAACCGGCCCAGGACTGAGAGCCTTCCCTGGAGAGGGAAATAAACAGGCCCCAGTAGCAGGTCCTGGATCATTGAGAAAAAAATACCTCCAAGTCTCACTTAAGTGATTTTTGGCAGGAATCAAATTAACGGCGAGACGATGGACTGCCGACAAGGTGCTCCATCATGCTCTGCCGTGTGAACGTGTTTCTTATACATGTTGTTTTCATTAGCACTTCAATTTGATAATGATAAATGACATTTTCGTTTGAAAGGAAAATATTAAAAAGTTCTGATTTGCAAGAGCAAGTTAGAATAAATGATATTATTATGTCCTGTCACTTGTCCAACTCAGAGAAAAATAATAATAATGATAATAAAAAGCCCCAACAGCTTTCTCTGCTGAAGAAACACAAGCATTTTATTTCTCGGGTGGGCCATTTGCTTGCCATCAAATCTGTCCTTGGCTCAGAACCTGCAGAAAGGTGATCGTTTAGGAGGGTGGGGGGGAAACGCTAGAGACATCAAAGGCTGTCAGGAAAGGGTGACCGCGGGGAGTCTGGGGCCCCTTGCAGGCTAGCGGGGGAAGGGACTGCTCACTGGCTGAGAATCTGTGGGGCCTAGAATGTCCAGACTCGTCTTGGGGTCAGATTTCGGCTTCCTCTCCACCAGTGTATAGAAGCTTGACGTCTTCTGAACTTACTTCAAGGACCCCAGGGTCATTATGATGGTTGACCAAGTCACCACCTAGCTTGCAACCCAGAAAGGGCTCCCCATCAGCTGCAGGATAAAGTTCTAACTCCTTAGCCTGGCATCCAAGGTTCTTGGCCACCTTGACCCCGCCCCCAGCTTCAGTACCTGCATTCTCCCACACTCACATTATGCTGAGTGTGCTCACACTCCAGTTATACTGAATGCCATACCATTCCCTACATATACTTATTTTTCCTACCCACACACCATGTGTGGCCCTTGGACAGCTCCTGGGGTAAACCCCTACTCATTGTAAGAGCCAGCTCAAGCATCTCCTTATGAGACCTTGCCTGGCTCCTCTACCATGAAGGGGTTTCACTCGTTGGTTCTCAAGTCTTATTTTCACATACCTTGTCATCAGTGGGAAGGCATGAAATGGCCTGGTGCAGAAGAAAGGCTGCTGCGTCATTGGCACAGTGGTGCAGATGGTGTAGCAGATGTGGTGAGAGGGAGCTGTGGGCTGGAGCTGAGCCCAGCCTGTAGAGGGCCTGGTATCTTCAGAATCCCTATGGTTTTGCCCATCTCAAGCTAGTCGGTGCTCCCTTCTCTGGCTCCCACAGCATTCTGGGCTTCCCCAGCTATGACCCATTACTCTTTAATGTCTACGGTTGTGTGGGTCCATGGTTCTGCCCCCTTCTTGCCCCTAGATTGGCCGTTTCTTGAGCATAGGGGCTGCTCTGTGTTCCCCTGGTGCTCCCACGGCCCAGCTCAGGGTCTGCTTAAAGTGAGCGTTTGTGAGATAATCAAGTGAGTGGATGGGGCATGATGGCCTAAGAGAGAGTGTTATCTGAACTTAAACAGAAGCTGGGAAAGTTGAAGCCTGGGGAGAGCTGTTTGGATGACTTCATTCCTGCTATTTCTTCATATCAATAATATAACCTTTCTTTTCGCCAGAGGTGAATCAGAGTCAAATAAGCTTGCTTGAAAATCCAGCACATTTCAGTGAGGGTCAATGGTATTAGCATGCTTTGGGAGAGTTACAATGTCTGGCATCAGCCCAGGCAACTGATGAATCTCCCTCCTGTCTCCTCTACAGCAGAGAGAGTTTGGTGTGATGAAAGAGGGCTGACAACCTGCCACCTCTGTGTGAAGTGAGAGCTGCTGAAGGTCAGTGACCACGGCAATAATGCAGGACCTTGGGTCTGTCTTTGGTGTTTCTTCCTAATCACTTGACCATCTACCGCCTCATTTGATGCACTCCAAGAGCCCAATTTAACTAACATGAGATGAGCTCCCACTTAGTGCCAAGCACCCTATTGGGTACTATTGGCAGGAAATCCCCATTTTATAGATGAAGAGGCTGAGGTTCAGAGAGGGGAAGGGTCCTGCCCAAAGTCACAGAGCTGGATAACAAATGAATCCAAGTCTGTCTAGGTTATGTGTTTCCCTCTCCCAAAGTATCCATTGGTATTTGGCCATGGAATAGGTGAATGAGAGAAGGGGCAGAAGGAGCAATGGAAAAGGGACAGCGAAGTGGGTTTGTACATTGGATGACCCTGAAGGTCTCCATCATCAGGCCCTACTTCTGTTTTCAGCCTTCTTCCTGCACATCCCACATCTCAGCCTGTACCCAGTCATAGCTAAGCATTCTCCAAGCAGGCCCTGCCACTTTTTTCACCCCATGTCTTTGCTGAAGAAACCACTTCTGTCTGGCAGGCCCTTTTATTATCTTCACCTGTTAAAATTCCTAGACTCCTTTAGGATCCAGCTGATATTCCACTTCTTCCAAGAGACCTGACAGCTATATGGTTTGTTATCTATGAGCCCTGTGGGGAAATGGATTTCTCTAATTCATCCTTGAATTATACCTGATACATAATAGGTGCTCAGTAAATGCATTTGTAAAAACAATCACCATAGCATGTAGCATTATTAACGTTGTAATACTTATAATATTTGTCTCAAATGCTGCTTCCCAACCAACTTTGGGTAACCTTCTCCTTTGAGACTCTGTTGCTGGGAATCCCATACCCTCTTGCCACAAGTGCACAAAGAGAAGAGTCACATCTTACGCTGGGTTTGGCTTCTAAAGGCAATCTGTGGGGCAAAAATCACAAGTAATCAAAATTACCATTGAAAACTCTCTGGATGGCCCCTAAAGCCCGGAGTATATAGTCCACACAGTAGTTAGTTGGGTTACATTTGGGAGCCATGTTGTATGAAAAAGCCTTTCTTTGAATAATAGAATTACTATCCACACAGGAAGATGCCTACCTATAAAACAGAGATGAGGAAAGTCAGGTTTTTTGGGATCAGCAGTTCTATGCCCGTACATGCAAAGTTTAGCATCATCTTCAAAGGGCTTCTGGACCTCAAAGCTCAAGCCTGGTCCCCATATTAAGTACTTTTGGTATAGAGCTTTAAAATGTATTATATAAACTCTTTATCCTGCAGCTGCTTAGTTTAACCCTCAAAACCACCTGTTGAAATTGATATTATTGATGTTATTCTTACTTTATAGATGAGGAAATCAAGACTCAGAGAGGCAAAATGACTTCTGGTCTGAAGACCTGGCCCCTTGTCCACTGACTTTGCCCAAAGTCTCCTTCATTCCACAGCTTTGATGGCCACCTTGAGGGGCTGCACTGATCTTTGATCTATTTGTTGATGGAACAAGACAATGTGTGATCTTCTCTGAAACTCTGTTTGCAAAATAAATATCCACTGACTAGTGTCCTTGTAGGATTAAATGAGCTATTAGAAGTGAAATTGCCTGGCAGGGGCCGTAGGGCATGGAAGGGTTCCCCGAGGGTTACCTTTGCTCTCCCCGTCTCTGCTAGCACTCCCGGGAAATCGAACAGAGAAAAACCTTCCTCTGCACAGTCTCATCTGCCCTCCTGACCTCCAAAGGTCTTCCAGGGTTGGGGTCTTGGGCAAAAATGCTTAAGAATATGCAAATACCTTTTCTTGTCTTTGAAACTTTGGGATCCTCAGTGACATGTATTGAACGCTGAATGGAGAACAGAAGAGCAGGCCCCAGGACTCTGTGCCATCACAGGTTTCGTGCGATTTTTATTCAAGAAATGCTTATGGAAATACAAAGGCCTTGTCTAGGCTTCCAAAGTGCTTCACAGACCTCTGCTTAAACCCACCAATGGCTGCCCTTTTCACTTAGAGTACAAGCTTAAGTCTTACAGGGGCTGATGGGGCCCATGTCCATCAGGGTCCAGTTGGGAAAACACTACGCACACCAGTGATCATTTAATACAGGGAGTTAGTTACAAAGGCAGCAGAAGAGTTGAAGGAGCAACCAAAGGGAGATGAAGTAGCTCTGAGATCAGTAAATACAGGGGGCTACCACTTCCCCCAGGGTGAAGGAATAAAGGGAGGAGGCTACGTTACTGGAGCCAAAGGGCTGGAGCTGCCTCACCAGAGCTAGAACCATGGTTGGCCTGTCTGGTGGGAGCTGAAGCCATGGAAAGCTATTGCCCCTGTTAGATATATTGCTTGAAACAGAGGGTATGGGAGATGTATCTGACTTTTATTCCTTCCCCTTCTCTAATCTCTTGCCAGTGCCTCCCATTGGCTAAATCTAACCAGAAGCCAAAAGGCTAGGGAGTAGGGCGGAGAATAAATATGAGAGGAAACTAGTCATTGATGGTACCGAGCCTTTGGGATTTGGTGGACCCCTCCACAGTCCCCCATTAGCTCTCTGGACTCATGTCTAAAGTTCTGCACTTCACTCATTGTGCTCTAGCTGCATGGGCCTCCTCACTGTTCTTTGGACACACTGGGCCTTTATGTATTTGCTGTTGTTCCTTTCTGGATTTTGTCCACCGGAAGGCGTGGCCCCCTTCCTTGCTTCTATCACTTTCTAAGTGAGGCCTTCCCTGACCATCTTGCTTTAAGTTTCCAACCCTCTTCCCCACTGGCCCTCCTTATCTCCTTCCTGCTTTATTCTTCTAACTTTTAGGCCATTTAACAGGCTATACAATTTATGTATATATTTTTAGAGTCTACCTCCTCTCTCTAGATAGAATGTAAGTTCCATGACAGCAGAGATTCCTGTCTGCTTTGTTTACTGGTGTAACCCCAGTGCCTAGAACAGTGCCTGGCGAATAATGAATGTTCAATAAATATTTGTTGAGTAAGTGAATGGATAAATCCAAACATCCCTTTCAGTTTTACTCATTTGTTTATTCAATACACTCAAGTGTGGAGGATGGATTGGAGTGGGGAGTATAAGGAGGCAGTCGGAATAATTAGGATACACTTCTGATTTCTGGGCCTCTGTAAGACAAAAGGCCTGAGCATCTGTAAGACAAAAGGCCTGAGCATGAGACCTCAAAGAACCCTTCCAGCTGCACCATTCTACAAACCTAAGAGTATTTCTCTGGCAGAAATACTGGGAAGATAAAATTAATCCTCTTCTTAATCAACGGTTCCCATCTCTGCACGCGACTTGTCAGGGGAACTTTTCTCTGATGCTCACACAATGTGAGAACTTGTCACATCTTCTATCTCTGGGAACATCCTCACCTGTAATTGAAAGGTAAATATTTCAGTTGTGAGTCTCTCTGTCATGACTCAAATAATTTTAAAATTGCTTAGATGTCTTTGCCTAACAATGTTCAGATTGTTCTAATGCAGGAGAAAATGGTAGTTTTAGACACAGTAATATTGATAGCAGCTAGTAATTTCCATGTATTTCTCACAGTTATTGGCGCTGTGAGGATTACCAAGGAGAACTTTTTACTTATTAAAATGATGATTTATGTCAAGGGGCTAGCACAGTGCTTGGCAATAGGAAGAGTTTACCAGCGAATGGCTTTTGCAGTAATTATTTTCATGGAGTTGGGTTGGAGAAGAGCCACGCTAATTTCCAGGTTGTTATAATGTCATCAGGGATCTCTGCTCAAAGGGATTTTATCTCCAGTAGATCCCCGTTTGAAACCAGGACAGGCTCACCACAAAGAGTCGCAGCAAATCACTGAAGGACTGAGAAGGTTTGAGAAGGGTTCTTAAGACTCGGGGTCTGTGGATAGAAACCCAGGACTGGCACAATCCCTTGCTCGTTCATTCAGCAGACAGCCTCCAGTGCCATCACGAGAATCAGACTCTGTCCCTGCCCTCAAGAAGCTCCCTATCGGAAGGACAATATAATGTGCTGTGAATATCTGTTAATGGGTCTCAGTGCAATGATAGGGAAGGTATGGGGTGTTTCATCGAGTCTTCAGTACATCAAGGAAAGATGTTGCAAAAACTATACATCGAATTAAGCACAAATTTTGCTTTGTCACTTTTGCTCATTAGTTCTAGGAAAAAGGGTAAAGGAACTAACTATAGTAAGCAATTATCACTATTTAAATGATTATAATGTTTATTTATGTGGTCATTTAAAAATTTATTTATTTTTATTATTGTTTTTCAGTTTTATTTTTATTGTTTATGCTGTTAGAGTTGTTTCTGCTTTTACTCTCTTTCCCCACCTTCACACAGCCACACCCTCTCCCCTCCTCGAGCCAATCCCCGTATTGTTGTCCGTGTCCATTGGTTGTGCATAAATGTTCTTTGGTTAATCCCATTGCCATCTTTATTCATATATATAATCCCTCCTCTCCTTTCTGGCTGCTCTCAGCCTGTTTTATGTATATATTTATTTTTTATTGAATTTATTGGGGGTGACACTGGTTAATAAAATTATATAGGTTTAAGGCATACAATTCTACAATATGTCATCTGTATATTGTATTATGTATTTACCACACAAAGTCAGGTCTCTTTCCATTACAGTTATTGTCTGTTTCTTCCTTGAAGCCAGAGAATTTTATCTGTTTTGTTAACTGCTTTATCCTCAGCATCTAGAATCATGATGGGTACACAGGATGTCCCCAGTGAATTGTTGGCTGATGGACTAGACCTACACTGTCTAGGCCACTGCATAGGAGAAGAAAAGAAAAAACTGGGTCCTGGTCAAGAGAGAAGCTGGAAGTGCCCCGAGGTACATAAAGTCAAAGGGGTGCATAGCTCGGGGGGGGGGTTACACTGGGAGGAGGGAACAGGGTTGCAGAGATTGGAGGCATGACCAGGTCCTGGAAGGCTTGAATGCCAGGCCAAGCATGTTGGTCTTTGTCCTGAGGCCCTGGCGAGGCAATGAAGAATTTTTAGCTGAAGTGAGGCCTTCACGGACTGTTGCTCTATAACCTTCTCTTCCTTTCCAAAGAGATTTCTAAGTTTCTTTTGTGTGACTTGCTTTATTTAACTAGGGGGCTCTCTTGCCAGCAAGAGGTCTTTTCCACAAGAGAAAGGGACCCAGTTATCTGCTCTTCCCTTCCCCAAATCCAGTTCAACCCAATTCAAACCCACACTCTTCCTGTAATTAAACCCAAACTCCAGCTAAAGTAGGCAAATAGTTTAAAACTGCAACTCAGTAAGGGTGTACTTGTGTGAGGAAGATGTCAGATCTTTGTTGTCTCCTTGCAGACTGAAGGAAAACTGGGAGGAATCACTTTGAGGGGTTTTAATAATGCGTCCGATTCTTGGTATGTATAAAAATAGTGACAACTAGCCCTTGCTGGTGTGGCTCAGTGGATTGAATGCTGGCCTGTGAGCCAAAGGGTCGCCAGTTCAATTCCCAATCAGGGCACATGCCTCGGTTGAGGGCCAGATCCCCAGCTGGGGACATGTAAGAGGCAACCACACATTGATGTTTCTCTCTCCCTCCTTCTCCCTTCCTTCCCCTCTCTATAGAAATAAAAAAAATAAAATCATAAAAAATAATTTAAAAAATACTGACAACTAGATGCCATTTTCAGAGATGGGTCAAGCTTTTGATTGGTGTGCCTGTGCTATCTGTCATGTATCAGGATCTTTTAAAAAATATATTAACAAAACCTTAGATGAGCAATTTTCAACCCTTTTCATCTCATGGCACACGTAAACAGATTACTAAAATTCTGTGGCACACCAATATATATATACTTTTGCAGACCTGAAAAAGTGCTGTATTTTCTGTGTATAGTATGCACCCACATTTTAGTACTGCCCATGTATAACACGCACCCTTATTTTCCCTCAAAAATTTGGGCAAAAAGTGAGCGCTATACATGGCAAAATATGGGTAGGTCTAATTTTTATTCATTCACACTGAATGGCTATTGTGTTGGCTGCTGTCATGTTTTTATTTGATATCGAAGGGAAAAGACAGCAGTGCCCCTGACTAAATAGTCAAGTGTTGCATGTGTCAAAAATTCCTGTGGTACCCCAGTTGAAAATTGTTGCTCTATATTCATTGAGAAATATTTCTTTAAAAAATTTTGTATTGTTTTTTTTTTCCATTACCATTTAGACTCTTTATGCAACATCCTCTGTCCCTGGTAGATATTTCTTAAGCACCTAGGTTCCAGACACTGCCCTAGATACTGGGTGGGGGAGCCAGTATTCACAAAAAGCCATGTCCTTTTAGGGCCAGACAATTTCAGCCACAGAGCTACTGACCTTAGGGTCTAGTAGACAAGATTTGACACAGGGCTTTAGTAAGATCACCACAACAAAACAACGTTCTTCACCTACTATGTGTGATTTACATACAATCCATTAAGGTTGATTCTTTCTATCCCAGCCTCTCTTGTGGTTAGTGTGGCCCCATAGAAACCTCCAGCGTGTAATTCTCTCACTCTCCCTGGCCTGCTGACTAAATGCAGAGGAGCCCAGGGCCTTAGGGCGTACTTGAACCACAGGATGGAAGGAGTTTGGGTGTACAAATTTCCACTTGGAGGAGAGCTTCCTAACCACCAGGAACACCCATTAGGACTCTGTGTGAATGAGAAACAAACTTCCACGTGTTAAGCCACTGGGTGGGGGAGGTTTTCTGTTACAGCAGCTAGTAGATAGCTTTCCTCAGTGTTCCTCAAACTTAGCATGCATCAAAATCACTAGAAGAGTTTTTTAAAATACAAGTTTTAAAAAAAAATAAATTTATTGGGGTGGCATTGGTTAATAAACTTATAAATGCAGTCTAAAATACATCATCCGTGTACTGCACTGTGTGCAAAACAGATTTTTGGGCCGCACCCCCACCTTCCAGCTGAGTGGGTCCTGAGATGGGGCCTCTGAACCTGTGTTTTTCCCAAGTTATCGGGTGCTGCTGATGCTGCTTGTCCAGGGACCAGGTTCTGAGAGTCACTGTCATAACTGAAAGGTTTCACCCCGAGGGGAGAGGGATAACCTTGGTTTCCTGAGGACAGAGACACAAGCTGCACAGGGAGGGGCCTTGGTTAGATGAGATGATGACGATGATGATGATGATGATGACAATGACAGTGATGACTTGGACCAAACATTTCCTAGTCACTCGATGTGTGCTAGTCCGTGTTCTGAGTCCTGAAATCTTCCCAACAATATGATAAAGTAAGCATTCTTAAATTTCCTCCCATGAGGGGCAAAGGCTCTTACAGCAGAGGTCCCTTAGATGTCCCCTCCCTCAGGCTCTGTCAGAGGAGGGAGGAGGCAAATGTCCCTGGCAGAGGCAGTGACACTTAGTAGAAGGAATACGCATGTTTTGGAGTCAGGCAGACTTGGCTGGAGTCCCAGCTTCCCCACAGACAAGTCACAGGACTCCTCTGCATCTCAGATTCCTCACCTGGGAAGTGGGAAAAATACTGTGCACTACAAAGGGGTGTAAGGAGGGTTACGGAGAGTGCACGAAAGCCCCTGACTCCTGGTCTGTACTCTGCCAAAGCCGTTGCCGTTATTATCTCTGCTCTGAGCTCCCAGGCCCCCACCTGGGCCAGGCCCAACCATTTTATTGTATACAAGCCGATTCCTCCCCCCTGAACTGCCCAGTTGCCGTCAGGCAGACCCAGGTTATGCTCTGACGGTGGGGGAGGCACTGCAGCTCCCCGGAGCCACCCCTGTGCCCGGCTGGTGCTGACCTGGAAGTCCGGTCTGTTTCTCCTAAGTCTCCCAGGCACAGGGACTCAGAGATCCTGTTTCCTTTGTAATTCTTCTTGTAACTGTCCTGACCTCAAGGTATCAGTGGCTGTGGTTTCAATAGGTTTCTGTTTCACTCTTTTTGAGCATAGAGATGAGGCCCGGCAAGCCTTAGCAGAGGGAGAAGGTGGGGTGGAGCTTACCGGCCAAGGCAGAGGTGGCGGTAGGCAAAGTGAGCCCCAGCATTGTGGTTAATGGGACAGGATTCCAGGCTCTGGGTGCTCTCTGTCAGTTGGTTACTTCTCAGTTTGCCTTCTGAAATGCCAGGAACTTAGCCAGGATCTTGTCTGGAAACTCCAGGCATGGCTAGGAAATATCTTTTAACTTGCACCTTAGCAAAACAGCCCTTGCTGATTTTAACCCTATTGAACCCCCTGAAATGCAAACTACTTCTAGCTTACCTCTTTGCTTGGTCCATGTCTTTAACGATCTCGTTGAACTGTCCTTTAAGCTCTGGCAATGGCATCTCTAAATATCCCTGGCTAATCTCACTTGAACCTGAAATGATGGTACGATGTAAGTGGGTCAGAAATGGTTGTCTCTAGATTATAGATGTAGAGTTCAGAGAAGGGGGGATGCCTGCTAGAGGTTGTGGAGCATTAAGCCTGCAGAACAAGGATCCAAATCCTCAGGTCTTAACATTACTCCATACTCTTTATTTGGAAAATTGACAGAAAGAACAAAGTCAGTGACCTTAGAATAAAATCCACATTCCCTACTAGTGTCTGTAAAAGCCTGTGGGTTCTGGCCAACTCTCCCATGCCTATTGGTGCCTCTGTCCCTTCTCTCACTGTTCCACTGCCCTCTGGCCACCTGGTGTTTCTTAGGACCCATTAAGCTCACCCGTCTCCGGGCCTTTGCAGTGATGTTCTTTGCCTGGCTATTTCACAGTGACTCCTCCTCCTTCAGGTCTTATTTCAAAGTTATTTTCTCAGGGGAAAGATCACTACTGTGTCTAATTAGAGCCCTTCTATTATTTTCCTCCATAGCACCTTCCTTCCCAGCCCTTGGCACAATCTGTAATTATAGTTACAATGTGGGGATGTTCCCATGCCATTGAAAAATCCGCTTACAACTTTTGGCTGCCCCAAAGCTTAACTACATTCCCTCAGCTTCCAGGATCCCTGCAGATACCAAAACCTAAAGATGCTCAAAGATGCCCTTATATAAAATGGTATAGAACAATGCAGACAGTTGGCCCCCTGCATCCATGGTTCCCAACCATGAATCAAAAATAGTGTTTTATTTTCAATCCGTAGTTGGTTGAAACCATGGATACGAAGCCCAGGGATATGGAGGTTTGACTTTACACACACACACACACACATATATAATCTCCTGCATATTAGTGGAGCCATATATTTCAAAGCCATGTTTAAGGGTCAACTCTATTTTATTTATTGAATGAACAGAAATTAATTTAATTATTCATTTATTTAATAAATATTTATTGAGCACCTACTAAGAACCATTCTTTCCATTAACCCCAGGAGCTGACGTTATAACACTGAACAAAACAGATACAAACTCTGCCCAATGGGGAGATGTTCTGGGGATAGAAGAAAAACAAATGGAGTTAAGTGTTGCTTCAAGGGTTGGGTTTGGGAGGCTGGAAGGATTGGGCTGCCCTTTACTGAAATGGAGAAGAGAGCTGGTGGGGCGGATGAGAGGGTAAAAGGGATGACTATTTTTATATTAAGTTTGAGATGCTCTTTAGATGGTCAGGTGGAGATGTCAACTCAACAGCAGCATGTATGTCCCCAGAGCTCAGGGCAGAGATCTGGGCTGAACTGGGAGTCATTCAAGCACTAATTGTATTAAAAGACACAACCAGAGATGAGTGATCCTATGAAGAGAAAAGGTCCCAGAACACACTCTCCAACATTTAGAGGTCAAAGAGTTAAGGAAGAAACTGAGAAATGGCAAGAAATGTAGGAATAGGAAGCAGTGTCTTCACTTGAGAATGAAAATAGGGGAAGAGTCATGGGAGATTTACGGAAGGAGAACGCAAGAAAATCTCATCTAGGAGAGTGAATGACTTAGAGCAGTACAGTGTGACCTTCGGGTAGTTTTGGGGCCCACGTGAGGCTGGTGGTCACTAATTGAAAGGGAGCCTGGTTAACAATAACACATTTTTCTCTCTCATGTTCAACTGTGACTGTGCAGGTGCAGGTTCAGAGTAGATGGAGAGCTTGAATGGAGTCAAAAGAGCACAACTAAATAAGGGAAGAGCACGGAAAATGAGAATGTATGCTGTAAGCGCGGAACTCAAGCTGGACAGAAAGGGAAGTGAAGGCATGTAGGGGTTGGGGATGGGAAGGGACAGTAAAAAGCGAGCTGAAGGTCCCAGGGGGTTGGAGGGTTATTTTGAGTCTGGGTACTAAAGGACTGAATGGGATAGGCAGGCAGCCTTGACAAAGGGATGTTTGAAATTGAAATAAAGGTGAAAATGTCTAAAGTATGAGCAGGGAGGGAGGCGGAAGGAGAGGCAGAGACTGAGGAACTGAGAAACCAGGATATTGGAAGAATCATCTGTGTGCGTATTGAAATCATTAAGAATTATGGCAGATTCGTTTTGGAGAGAATCCTAGTAAGGGCTGGGGGAGTAAATAAGAGAAGGTATGTACCTGGCACACATGTGGATTCCCAAGCAATGAGGTTTAGTTAGTTTTTTGCTTAATATTTGTTCAGGCCTCTGGTTTCCTCCATCAGTTGCTTCCAAAGCAGAGCTTTGCAGAAGTTTGCGGCACTACATTGAGGGTGGGGATGGGGGTTGGGAGACACAGTTGGGGGCTGAGACTGGCCCCAAGGCTTCCCTGTAGCCTAGGGTTCAGGTCCTTCTGCTGGCTTCAGGCTGGACTCCCACCAGAGCCTCATGTCTTCAGCTCAGTAGCGGCAGCAGCAGATGGTGAGAAGTGGGTGGGTTGGGGGTATCTGCAACTGATCCCACAGTTGCCAGATTAATGAGGCCTCGTGCCCGCCTTCTTTTCTGCTGTGTGCCAGCCGACAGTAGCTTCCTTTGCTGGGGTGGGTTTGTTTGTGGAAACTTTTTGGCAGTGAAAGCTCAGCACCTGATTGAAAACTTCCTCTGCCCCTCATCTCTCCCCCTCCCTCGGCTCCTCGACTGGTTCTAATGTATTCTAGGGCCTCCCGTTTGCCCCTGGGGTTCCTTCTGGTGTCAAACGGATGAAGGTAAGATTGGGTAGTCCTGCTCCTGCATTTACAAATGGGAAAACTGAGGTCTGGAGAATTTCATCGTTCATTCTGTGGCAAGAGGCTCAGGACTCTACACACAGCCCGTGCCTTCCTGGTGTCGAGCTTACACTCCCAGGTAGAGACCCTCTGAGTAAGAACTTGGGTTGTTCATATTTGAGGTTCAGACATATGTAAGTGACATAAAGAAGCAGGTCAAATGAGCATTGAGGTCATGGGGACAGGGAGCACTGGGAGGGAGATTACCGTAAAGACAGGGGGGCCCTAAGAGAAAACGTCACTGTAAGTGAGGCGGGAGTCTGCCACAGCTGCAAACAGGCTCTGAGGTGAGGAGCACCAGTTGTGAGCATCATGTAAAGCTCTTCTTAGCCCACTCTGACCAGGTTCCCCTGGAAAACCCCCAAAAATGATTTCACTAAGTCACTAGGGGGTCCAGGCAACTCTATGGTAGGATGGTTCCTTCCCCAGCAAAATGGGATAAGAAATAGGGAGGGTGCAGCCCTAAAGACGAGTGAGAGAGAGGAAGGGCAAGCAAGGGCGAGAGGAGCCCTGGAGGTGAGCGGAGTCAGTGGGGTGGCAGGAACTGAGGCCCCAAGGCGCATCGGAGGCCAGAGACAGGTCTGTGCCTCCGGATGGGTAGACCAAGAGGAGCCTTAGTTGCATGGCAGACTGGGAAGCCATACGGCAATGACAATCTGGAGGCAGGTGGGGATGGAGCTCCTATCAGGGGGGACAGCCGGCACTTGGAGAGGCATTGGACATCTTGGTTGTGTCTGAAGATCAGTATGGACCTCATCAACATGGTCAGACTGAGGGTTCCATTGCCTTGTCATTCGGTAAATGGGACTGAGTTATAATCAAACTTAAACTAGTGAGGCAAAGTTGTTTTAAGTTTTTCACATAGTAGCATACATACAAAAATATTCATTTACCCCAACGGTGTAGAGGAAAAAGCCAGACAGAAATGACTGGTGGGGTCTAAGAGCCCAAGGCCCCGCCTGGGTGCTCTGAGGGTTGAGGAAATAGAATGAGCACATCAATAAGACTGTGTTCACTGACTGAGGAGCTCTTCAGTGAGTAGTGTACTTTTATCAAGTAATAAGAAGTCCAGAGGACACAGTCCAGGGCTCTGTGGCAGCTTAGTGATGCCATTGAGAACCTAGGAGCCTCATGTGTTTCTAATCTGCCATCCATGATTTTTGGCTGCTGCCTTCATGGTTGCAATATGGCACCTGCAGCCCCAGACGTCACATCAATATTCCAAGTGGGAAGAAGAAAAAAAGGGAAAAGGGCAATGACAAAAGGAAAACAGTGTGTCAGCTGTGTTTGTTCTCTTTTAAAGAGCTTTCCTGGGCGCTTCATTACTGCATGTCATCGGCCAGAGCTGTGTGATGCGGCTTCCACTAACTATAAAGAAAGCTGAAGGATGTTTTGTAGGTAAGCATTTTTTTGCCCTAATAAAATCAGAGTTCTGTTAGGAATGAAAAAGAGGATTAATATGGATAGGCCTGTGACAAACACCGTGTTGTATTCAGGGAACAGTTAGTAGTTTTGCGTAGCTTGGCCCCGAGCTGTGAGACAGGAAGGGGAGAGGGGTGAGGCTAGCTGAGCAGTCAGAGCCCCCGCGATGCGGGCCTTGGAACTCATGCTCAGGTGTCTGAACTATATCGCCTGGGTGATGAGACTCCACTGATGGTATTTAGGCAGGGGAGTGATTAGTGTTTTAGGCAGATTATTCTAACTGCGGGTGGGGTGGGGTGGGGGGATCTCCTCTGAGGCTAGTGCCAGAATCTATGCGTCCAGTAAATAGTCAGTGAAATGGTAAGACAAACTAGGATAACAGCTGTGAGGAGGAGAAGGATGGGATAAATTTGAAAAAGATTTACAGGAGGTAAAATTGGCAGGGTTTGGTCATCAATTGATTGGTTGAGGAAGGGGGTCTGGAGTTTAGGAATATTCCTTTCCCGTCGTTAACTGGCACATGGACCAAAAGCAAAGGAGCAGGCCTGAAGCATATCATTTGTTCAAAAATCGCACAAAAATTTGGTGGCAGTGCTGAAACTTGAACCCAGGTCTCCTGGGCCAGTGTTTTCACCTTTGCTCTCTTCTCTACTCCAACATCTATCCTGTATCCATCTTGCCTTTGAGCTCTTGCGAGGCAGATAACTTTCTGGTGCCCTGCTTTCCTAAAGAAGTCCCCTGGCTCAATTTGAGTGTCCAAGCCCTTTTCTGTTATTCCTCGGCTGTCCTCCCACTGCTGTCTACTTAACCTCCTTAGCGCCTGCCTCCGTGCCTGCGCCAGCCCCAGGGAGGCCTGCCTCAACTCTGCCCCGCCTAGCCACTCCCCTTTGTACTGCTCAGGCTGTTCCGGCTGCCTGCGGAGCCCCAGGTCCCTCCTCAGGCAACTCCCGCAAGCCATTCTTTAGCAGCAGGCCATGTTTGTGATATGTGACTCAGACCTTGGCTTCAGTATGTGAGCCAGGTTGGTCCTTGCAAAGGAGAATTAGCGGTGCGGGCAGCCTGTGTAAGCTGACCAGCCAGGGCCAACAAGGCCTTACTCTCTGGAATTTGAAGCGTTTGTTTACGGGGAGTTGGACTGCTGATAAAGGGGGCATCACCGAAGAGTCACAGGGAGGAGAGGGGATGGCTTGAGTCACTGTAGTGGCTGAGCACCAGAAAAGAGACCAATAGGGTCTCTGATTACTTTGGGGCAGTCAGAGGCTCTGCTGGTGTGTGGCTGGAACTGCTGCGTTTTAAAAGCAGTTCAAGTTCCATGAAGCTGAGTGAGATTTCCAAGTGCTTATTCCCACATGTATCCCGACTATTTCCTCCCTTCCTTACTCGATTGACGTTCTTTGCACCCAGAGGGACCCACGACATCTGCTCCCCTCTGCCAGAGGGCCCCGCCCAAGCCCTTTACCTCTGGGAACCCTTTCTGGCTATTGTTTAATTCCTACTACTCTTCATCCAGTGCAGGAACTTGACGTATTTTTTAATCTCTAATCCTTCCTTCTTTGATCATGAGTCTCAGAGACATTAAATAATTTGCCCAGGGCTTATCCTGTTTCCACCAGGCCACTCTCTTTCCTTTCTGGGCCACAGACACTCCTTTCAATCCCCACAGGCTTTCAAAATTTCCTGTAGTTCTCCCTCAAGTACAGAAACTACCTGGCATGGCTAAACAATTGTTTCGTAACTCTTGTCTTTTTTTAAAGATTTTATTTATTTATTTTTAGAGAGAGGGGAAGGAAGGGAGAAAGAGAGGGAGAGAAACACTGATGTGTGAAACAGATTGGTTGCCTCTGGCACGCCCCCAGCTGGGGACCTGGTCTGCAACTCAGGCATGTACCCTGGTTGGGAATTGAGTTGGCGACTCTTTGGTTCTCAGGCTGGCAATCAATCCACTGAGTCACACGAGCCAGGGCCATAAGTCTTGTTTTCATAACAAAACTCCACCTTTCCATTCCTGGTGGGTTTTTTTGTTTGTTTGTTTCCTGTCATAACCCACTGCACAGTACTACACAGAACATAGGAGTAAAGGAAAAAAAGGCTGAATATGTTCATTCATCACTGTGTTCCTAGCTCACTGCCTGGCATATGGCAGATGTTCAGAGAAAAGATTCATGGGTAGGCAAGGCTTGAGCTGGTTCTCCCACCCCCACCCTGCTTTACCTCACAGGTAGGTGTGTGTCCAAACAAATAGTGGCATGGCATTGAAAAGCCATTGGTGTGGTGTAGAGGAAAGACATTGGATTGGAGCCAGGTGGCATGGGAGTAAATCTCAATTCTGCTACATACTGTGCAACCCCGGGCAAGACACCTAACTCCTCTGAGCCGATTCTTGTCAGATGTAAAATGTTGTTCTGAGGACCCAGGGGCAACATAGTGAAAGGAGCTCTCACCAAGGTGATCCTTGGTTCACATAAGGACTTCATCTCTCAAGGAGATCCGTGGGTCCAGCTCCAAGGACAGCCAAGGTGGCTTTTCAACCTTCTTATCTTCAAGTCCTATCCTCAACTACTTTCCACCTTGTTGACTTTGGGCATTTAAATAAATCTGTCGAATAATTTTATTTTCAAATACCGATGAGCAACAGTGTTTAAAAACAATCGCCCTTAGTTTTTCTTCGTCAATTTGCCTATAAACCCATGTCATGGATCTGTTTTTTTCATTAAAGATTTAGGGAGGGGTTCACCCCAGACACTGTGCCTTAATGTAATTTCCCTTGTTCCTTACATAACAGGACTCATCTCCACTTTTAATTGAGGTGAGGACCGCTTGGTAATTGTTTTAGCTCTAAGTATGACAGAATTGGCTCATGGCCAGGGTGGTATAATGGGAGGTGGGGGTTGGTGGCAGACAGACCTGTGTTTGAATTCAGTGTTCACCACCTATTCACTTGTTCAAGATACCAAATCTGAGTCTCTTTTTGCTCAGCGTAAAAGAAGGGTGATACCCCTCACTGAGTTGGGGGAAGGGTTAAATGCAGGTGTAAGTGCCTAGCGTATTTGAGAGACTTAATAAATGCTAGTACTCTTTCTAGAAACAATTTCTTAAACCTCATGAACTTTGCTGGAAACTGTTTAAAATAATTACACGGCATCCAGGTCTCCTTTGCATTTGAACCATGAGTAGATTAAGCTATGCTTGCGTAGGGAAGCCTTCTGGTAATTAACCTGGGGTTGGGTGATTTTAAGCCAGTTTCCATTCTGCTGCAGAAACAAAGATGAGACTGGAGAAATGCTATTCCTTTAATTGAAGGAACAATTTTATGTTCTCAGGTCTATTTTAATCTTAAGTGCCGATTATGCCTCATTCTCTCCTGTTAACAGATACTTCTGTAAGTGATCTGCAAAGAGAGAAATATGATTCTTACATAAATACTCTACCATGAGAAATTATCTTATTACTTAATATGCCGAAAAACTAATAAGATAAAGGAACGGTATGTGTCATTTTTGGACAATATTAAAACTTGATTTTAGCTCATAGAAATAAAGTGCAATTTCCTTTTATTATTCTCTTTTCCAGGTAGAACAAAGGCAGTGATGGGTGTAAGGATATTATACAGCTGTGTTCTCTGAGATCTTGTTAAGGCTGTGGAACGGATCCAGCAAGATGGCCTCAAATTAAGATTTTAATGGCTTTTCTGTTTAGAAAACACACTCTTGCTGTTAATACTGTCTTGTCAGGTATGATTTTCAAATTTGCAGGTGAAAGCAAAGAGCCCCATTTTCTATTTAATCATACAAATGCTTGCCTCTGTGTGTTTGCATGTTTATGTCTGTTAGGGAACACTTGTATAGTATCTACAGAAAGTGAGGGCAAACAATGACAAGAACTGAAAGTTTCCTGAATCATCTATGGCAAAAGGTGATTAAAGGCCAAATTTTGACAAGGTTAGGGTAGCCAGACCCACATACTGACTGAGTAGGGGCTTCACAAGACTTTGTGAGTTTCGAATGGACCTTTACATTTGCCTGTAACCCGATGTCAAGTACTCACAAATGTGCTTCTAAAATACAAATGTTCTTTAGTGTTTAAATGTTTTATTTACGAATGAGCACATAATGATTGATGAAAGAAATTTAAACAGGACCTGAGCTGGTAAAAAGTTTTGGCTGCACACACCATTCGGTCAGCGTTTGATCTTTGGTGATAGACACGAGCAGTTTTGATGCTGGCAGTGGTGATGTGGGATGGTTACAGACACACGCACATGTTGTTTTGCACTCTTCCCTTCCTATCACTTTGACAGAAATAACACTAAGTAAATGCCTTCAGCCTTCTCTGGCATGCAATTTTTCATCCAAGCACAAGAGAATGTACTGAGGACCTAAAAGAAATTTAATAATCCTTGCATTCTTGTGATTTGTTAGGCATTTCCAACAAATACCTACAGAAACTATACTGTATTTGCCTGGAGATTTAAGGTAACAGGCTTACACTCACAGCAAGATGAATGTTTTATTAGATGTCAGACAGCCCCTGTTGTGCTGGTGTTGGGAAGTGTTGCCAAGAGAATGTAAGTAGAATGTCCTTCTATGGATATTTTAAAGACCTATTTAAATACTTACAGGTCTTTGTAAAACTTTCAGGATAGATCTGTTGGAGGTTGGGGAATGAACTGTATTGAACTGGTAAGATTCCACCAACTTCCAATACTCTGAAATAGTGTATCCATTCACTGAGGTGCACTAAAAATGACCCCTTTAAAGAGCAGGGGTGGCGATGATAGATTTGGTAAAAGACTATCATAGGTTTCGAAGCAATATTTTTAGACCCTATACACATGTCTGTGAAGCTCTGTTATTCCAGTGGGCAACTATTAGTTTGAATGCCCCATTTTCTTCATAGGGGCTTGTCTTTGAGAGAAAACCAAAATTAAAATCTTTAAGTTCAACTATGTAAAGTTCAGGCTGACAGTTTTAATATTTAGCTTGGTTCATTAAATGCCATCCTTTGCCCTGAATTTAATTAGCCCAACCATTGAGGTAATTTAATATAATAATAATAATAATAATAATAATAAGGCTAATGAAAAGTGGAAGAGAATCTGACTATTCCTTCATCTGCCTCATTGGGGCATTTCTACTTCACCATGTCATTTTATGGATGGTGATGTTTTATGGGGGATTATGAATTTTCAATTAGTGAGCAAATGAAAGTGAAAGACAGACCATAGATCATCAATGAGTGATTGTATCAGGAAATCACTAAAAAGCTCATCTGTAAAGTTCAGGTCATATTTCAATATGACTTCATGATACCTTAGGCAGCTCTTCCCCCCTAGGATGAATTTATATCATACTCTTTATTCACTGTGTAAGTCCTTGGTTAGGGTTTCTATTCAAAGGTAAGAAATCCTTTCCTATATACGCTGCTTCTAAGCAAAAGTGAGTGCTAGAATAAAAAGGTGACCTGCCTTGTTTAGCTGTCACTTCTAGAACAAATGGTCTGTTTCCTTAACATTGCTCACGCTCTGCATCTCACGCTGAGGTGCTGTGCAGGAGAAGCAGCTTTGGATTCAAATCCCAGCTGGAAACTTGCTGCTTTTTCCTAGTTACTGAATCTCGTTGAGCCTCAGTATTATCATCTGTGAAATGAGGGCAGTGCTATCTACCTCTCCCAGGTTGCTGGAGGAGAAAGGGAGGGAATGTAGAGGCCGCCACACAGCCGTCTGACACATAATCGATGCTTTGCAAATGGTGACTCCCTTTGGTCTGAACATGTCACAAGAATGCTTATAAATGAGTAACAGGCACTAATGTATCATAATGCCAAGCGTAATGCCAACTGTGCCAGCTTATCATCAACCAGGGCAGTGTTCCTCACACTTTAAAGTACCAGTGATTCACCTGGGATTCTGGTTAAATATAGATTTGCATTTGGCCTGAGAGTCTGCATTTTAACAACTCCCAGATGACGGTGATACTGCTGGTTGGAGATCACACTTTCAGTGGCGTGGAAGTAGGGCAATGACTTTTGAATACTGAGTTGACTTTTAGCAAAACAGAATTTTATGTTACCTTTTTTTGTTTGTCCAATGATAAAAATGTTAGGGATATCTGAAGATGCTACAGAAAAAAAAGTTTGAATAAACACATTTAAAAATCTGGGAAGCTTAAATCCATTCTACACACTTTCATTTATTGTCTGGACAGATAAAGTACAAATAATTCAAACACAACAAGATTATGGAAAAAAACAGTTACAATACTTTCCCTCAGAAATCATCTAAACTAGCAAGGTTAACATGAAGTCATTCATTATAACTAAAGTATACAACTGCCTGGTCCTAAGATTTTTTTTCCTTTTTTTTTCCCCCAAGTGTGAACACATTATAGAGAAGAAATTTTGGCATGCCTTTCCCACTAATGCTTACTTAGCAAATGCATCAAAACTTTGCCAGCAAACTGCGTTCATTCACAGCAGATGACGTAAAAAGGTTTCCCTGAATGTTGAACGAGTGTTCTCTGAACTGAAATCTGTATTTTTTTTCAAAATCAAAAAGAGGAAAAAAAACAGAAAAAAATTTAAAGGAGGAGTCTATGATGCAGCCTTGGTTTTCATTACCTGTCTACACTACGACTACCACTACAAAGTTTGCCTCTTCAGTGTGAAAACAACAGTCTGTCTACATGCACTTAGTGGGTTCAGCATGGAAAAAAACGCACAAAATAAGCACAAGTTATAAATAACCATAACGTTTTATTACCATTAAGACTAAACTTGTATTGAAAAGATTTTATATAACAAGACAAAAGCAATAGCAAATTTAACTATCAACTAGATTATGCATAGCGAGTAACTGTTTCTATTACCCAGGGAAGAGCATGAACCCTTGTCTTTTTTTTGTTTTGTTTTTGTTTTAAATATATAACCGTACAAAGCACAAACATACTAAAATGATCAGTGCACTGGACGCGGGAGAATGCTCCCTCAGTCATTTTGTTCCCTTAGCTCTGTTTTGTTTTCCCCAATCTGAATTACATTAAAATAAAGACCCAGTTGGTTTTATTTTTCTACTGTGCAGTAAGAAAAAATATTCACAACAAACATGACAATATATCAAACAATAATTCTACACAAGTTACCTTGATACCTCTTTAACTGTCACTTAAATATCATAAGAAAACATTTTAAGACATTACAAACAAAACTAGCCAAGTGTTACAACTTATAATAAATTAACCAAAGAAAAATAACTTTATATATATATATTTATATTATATATACACATACACACACAACAGAATGACACAATAATATGCTTCTTCCCATAGTTTAAGTAAACAAATAAGTAGTCTAGCCAATCTAGCTATATTTGATCTCGGCCATAGGCATCATCACATCAGCGAATAAATAAATAAGTGTTTCAAGCAACATAAACAGTGTTTCAAATGTACCAACACAGCCCAATTCTATCAGCATGGGCTACAAAGTGAATTTGAGAATTCCTTAATGAATCGAAAGCAAATGTATCTTTTGTTTTCCTCTCCTAAACACATTACATTTAACTATGATACTAAGATATGTAAATAATTTCGTAGCACCTACTGCTCAAACTAAGGAAGTTTTAGATCAAAAGGAAAATTAATCTTTTAAATTTTTGTTCTGCTGACATCCCATACTGATGACTTAAAGAAAAACTGTCTTTCAACTCATCTCCTTGCTTTTGGGTTTTGACTGTGGGGAACTGTGGTACCCTGGGTAGAACGAACACTCCTTTCCCCTAGTAATTAATAATTTTTTTATTATTATTACATGCTATGAAAAGATATGAAGATCATCTGTTTATAGCCCATCCTTCAAAAACAGTCTACGAATCCAGTTTAAAACACACATCTTGATCTCTAAAAAGTTACCAGTGCAGTATGAACGCGACAAAGTTGTCAATTTCCCCTAAATTAGCCAGTCAAAATATTTTTTCTCAAATCCAGATTCTCTTGTAAAAATTCTTTATATTTTATAAAAATAGATTTTTCTTGAAACCCATTTTCAGCAAAGAGACCACCTCTTTGGCAACAATGTTAATGTTATTAAATTGTTAATGTCATCAGGTATCCCCCTTGCCCCCGTCCCCTAACAGAAGACTGTTTTAGTTCACATGATATAAAAGAAAAAAGGAAAAATAAAAAAATTTGCAAAAGTTTTTTTCATTTTTGCAATTTTTATTATTCCTCTTTAATTTGTGTGGGTTTTTTTTATTTTATTTTATTTTTTTACCAATCTGATTGGATCAACATTTTGACAAAAAAGAAAAATCTTTTTTTCTTTCTTTGAATCCCATTACTTTGTAAAAATTGTTTTATTATTTTTTTTTGTTTTTTGATTTTCTTCTTCAAATGAGTGAATGGTCATCTTAAAAAGACCCACCTTCAAGGAAGGTAGTAAAGTTAGCTGGCTGGGTAAAAATCCCTGCACATCGCTATCTATGTATATTATATTCAACAACGACAGCTATGAAAGAACATTCAATGCATCAAAGGTATTTTTTTGTTTTTTTTTTCTTTTTTTTTCTAAGCATTATAAAATCCTTTCCTGGTACACCTCAGGATAATCCAATGTTTTAATACTTAGGCAACACTGGCTTATAAAGTCCATGGTTTAATATAAGCCTTGAAAGGTTTGTTTCTCTCTCTTTTGTGTGTGTGTGTATGTGTGTGTGCACGCGTGTGTTTTGTTCATATATATTTATATATATTTTTTAATAATTAAGGATGGGAAATTCAGGACTTATGGGCTTTGTTGGTTTTAAAGGAAACTTGCAACACTCGGTCTCCCAGGCGGTACCCGTTGAGGCTGGCGATGGCCATGGCGGCCTCGTCATAGTTGGTCATGGTGACAAAGCCGAATCCCTTGCACTTGTTGGTGTTGAAGTCGCGGATGACCTTGACGTTGTTCACTGCGCCAAAGGGGCCGAAGAGCTGCCAGAGGACACTCTCATCGGAATCAGGGGATAAGTTGTAGACAAAGATGCACCAGCCTGTTCCTGTGTGACCAGGAATGTTCATTCCCACAAGGCTTGTCATCCCGTCAATGGTGATTGGGGAGAACCTGGGGGGACAAGCAGAAGGGGGGACTGGTCCAGACATCAGTCTGACCAAGGATAACACAGAGATGCACAGACAGACACGGGGCAGAGGGCTGAGTG
Source organism: Mormoops blainvillei (assembly GCA_004026545.1). Classification (NCBI taxonomy): domain Eukaryota; kingdom Metazoa; phylum Chordata; class Mammalia; order Chiroptera; family Mormoopidae; genus Mormoops; species Mormoops blainvillei. The sequence goes on along the minus strand of PVJD01002226.1, from coordinate 152,664 downwards.
AGTGTTTGCAGGAGAGTCTTCAGGGTTTAAAAACTAAAATACAAAAAACTAATGTCTGTGGCATTACCTCTGATGGGAAAGGCTAGATTGGCTAAGGCACATGTATGCCAACAGAAAGGCCTAGATTAATTCCTAAACACCACAAGGAACTCCCAGAGCAAGGCTCTATCACAGTTCTATCACAGAGTATATTCGCAGGGTGTCCCACCCTGCCCCTTATCCTCCCTCCCCGCAGCAGACAGTGAGCTCTTGGGGAACGGGCTCAATTTCATTCATTCTGTTGCTCTACTTATTTATTCAGTGGAACACCCATGGGAATCTCACAGACATAGTGATATGTAGGAAACTCCATACATGTTTTTTAATTGAATAAGTGAATAACATTGGTGGATGTCAATGCCTGGGAAATTTTATTTATTTTTTTAAGGAAGATTAGGGGGTGGCTCTAGAAGTGCTCAAGTCTACCACATCTGCAGTCCCTTGACTTATGGTTGTCAAAAGACCTCTTGATATTACTGAGGGCCGAGATATGGAGAATGAACAGACATATCTTGTTATTAATCAGATGGGTGGCTCATGTTTCACTTAGGATTTATTCAAAAGAGTTCCCCTCCAAAATGAGCAATAACTATAAAGATGTATCACTGCTTGATTATATTATCTGGGATTCATTTCTAAGTATCACAGGAGTGAGATTTCAAGTGGTTTGTGCATTTATATATCTTGAATCACTGTACACTAAAAAAAAGCAGAAAATTGTTATTTACCCTACTACAACTACTTTTATATTTGGCTTAGAAATCTTCTCAGTTTTCATTTAATCTTGAAAAGAAAAACAACCCTTCATATTCTATTCACTCTCTGATATAATATATACATTTGTAATTCATGATGGATGCGTCAGATGAAACAAATAGGTTGCTAGTGCCTACAGCAGAAAAATATATGTTAATATTTTGTTTTATACCAAACTTATACAGGGATTTTGACCCTATACACTGACTATTATCTTGCTTTTCATTTGATTGATTTTTTTTTCAGGTGTGGGTAGAAGGAGAGGAAGCAAAAACTTGGGAAGAGATGGGGTAAAGTGTCATCTGGGACTGCCTGAAAAATAAGCAAATATTCTTGGAGATTAAAAAGTCCTATGAAAGAAAAGTTCTAAATCTAGAGTTCTGACAATCAAATGGCTGCTGATGATATGTCTAAATGTCTAAACATAACTCAACAGACATTATTTTTGGTATTATTCACTGTCAATCTTCCTTTTTGCTTAAAAGCAAATAACCAGGAGGAACCAAAACCATCCTCATATAGATTCTTAGAAGGGCAAATCCATGACTAATTGTTATTTGCATTATTTCTGAAGACCGTCTTCTCAACTGGCTCTACTCTAACCGAATAAATTGACTTCATTCAAGTTTATGGGTAGAGAACAGTTAAGTATTTATGATAAGGCCAAAGCTAGGGTCAGCAAAGAGGTTTCGACTTCCGTTGGTTATGGCTGCCTGGAGCACGTTGGTAGGAAGGATTCTGGGTCCAAATCTGGGTTTAATAGGAAAACGAGAATGAAAGCTCTTATCGACCAGTGATGTTCACTATGGGTGGGGAATGGGAGGAGGTGGCAGTCGTGCAGGCTGCTCCTGGCCTCCTTTGTGTGTAAACATCCGTCTCTTTTTATAATGCTTGTTGCTATTTCACTGAAGTTAGAGGGGAGCAAAGGTAGGGGACACAGCTGGGAAAGATGTAAAATGTGTGGGGACAGGGAAGCAGTGTGCTAGACACGTGGAGATCATTCACTCCCTGGTACTGGGACTGAGGTTTGGGAGACTGGCGCTCTGACAGCGAAGCCTGCTGTCAAGTTACATCCTCCACTGTGTGCCTGTTTCCATGGTCGGGCACTTACCATGCATGGCAGAGTGGTGAAAGAACTATCTTGTACAGGGGGTGTGATGCGAACTATTAAAGACCACATCTCCTTCCCTTGACTGTAGGAAGGGGAATTAAAGTGTGCAGCTCTACTGAGCAGGATGATGAAGATGCTATGTCCCTAGTAGCTCAGTGGAGCTTATCAAAAGCACATTTGGGAATCCCACGGATACAGTGATATAATGCATTCGACTTTCCGAGATTCGGCTTTCAGACTAGGTCTGGAGCAGCCTTGTGGCTGCATTCAGAGATCCCCAAAAGCTTTGGCCCTATTTGAGCCCCTGACCTCAGAAACAAGCTTTAAGTGAACGAAACAGCAAATTTAAAACACGCATACATATATCATCAAGGGAGGATTTATAATAACCGTTAAAACCTGTAACAACAACAACAAAAAACAAACCCTGGTTGAGGTGCACACAGATAACACTTCATTCTCAGGTTGTGCCCTGAAATGCACACTGAGGGGATGGGGGTGGGAGGCAGAAGGTCATCCACGCATTTATCCATGCTTTGGCCAGGGGCTGGTAGTCCAAAATCTAATTTTTCCACTGACAATCATAAGATTGTCAACCATGATTAGCAAAATGTTCTAATTTTGATTTGCTGGAATTTGCCCTCTTAACTGAGTCTTGGCATTGCTAATGCAAAACAGTTGCTCTGCAAGTTTGCAAAATCAGCTGGCAGAGCTGGAGCCTTCCCCCTCAGGGAAGCTGCTCCTGGAGGGCCGGGTTAGCAAGGGCTGGTAGCTGTGGCACCTGAACCATAGGAGAAGCCCACCTGCAAATAAAAGAAAAAGTGAAACACACAAACAAACTTTGTGTGCCCTAAAAGAAACAAAACCAACTGAAGTCTGAAATTAAAATTAAGAATTTGACATGCTGGTGGAAGAAAAAGAAGAATTTAAAAAAAAAAGTAAAGTTAGTGAATTAAAAAAAAAACTCTAGCCCCAGTCTGTGCCAACATGGACATCTGGCAATCTGTGGAGTTTTAATTACCTCTTTACGCCATAGGCCATATTAAGCAAATTGTCCAGCCTGCAAAGAGAAGGAGGGTCTCTGGGTTAATGCCTCACAGATGGCAAGATCGCTCAATGGAACTATTAATAAGAATGCTCCATTTTCAAAGAAGAAAAGCTCAACAACTTGCCCCAGTGCTTAGGAGACTATCCACCAGTAGGTCCCCCCTTTCCTGCCTCCTATTACAAGTAATTCACGTTCAGGTCAATGCTAGAGTTTAAAGCAAGTGTCTAATGAATCTCTCTTTCTTTCAAGGTCTGAATTAATCCCACCACCCCCCACCTCTCAGAACATTTGTGTGTATTTTATTTTATATTGTGTGTGAAATTGTTAAAAAGAGGCGGCTTCTTAGGTTGTTCACATTTTGTTTTAATTAAACTTGTGAATAAAGGTCTCTGTTTCATATTAACAATCCATGCACACGCAATGCACATAGAATGGACCTTTTCTCTTAGTCCAGCTACATTAACTAAATCTTCTTATTACACACATTTTTGGGGGGCAGGGAGAGTTTTGGGGTTAAGGTTTTTAAAACTTAGCTTACTATTTACAACCTGAAAGCACTTCCCAGTGAACTGCTATTATGTTATAATCTCCCTCATGCTCAGTACCTTCTGGGGACAAGCTATTCACACCACGGGGCAGTAGTAACCATAGTTTCCACCATTAGAAGCCTGCTGGAAAGGCTTTTTACATAAATACTGCATGGGCTCTCACACAAAATAAAAATTAGATGACTTGGACTCTTCACAAAACCATTAACCCTTTCAGATTCGCAGGGCATGGGAGGGCACTGCAGAGGCTGACTTTCCTTCTCATTGTGGCGAGATGGAAGGGCTGACTCTCTTCCCATGCGATGTTTGAAAAGGAGAAAAACCCTTTCATTAAAGGGAAGTTGGGACATAATTATTTAGAATTACTATGGGTACGTCAAGAATATTCTTATCATTTGCACAACAGAGGCTGTTCAAGCTTGTGCCGCCTTCATGGCGAGGAGCCTGCCTTTCAGAAACGTTCTAGCAGAGAGGAAAGGCCCCGTTGCACCTGGAGCTTCCGGGGGGTTGAGCACCTAAAGGAAACACTAATAAGGCTTGGACAAAGTCTTCCTCCTTGCTTTCCAGAGACTGCTGACTTAACAATCGGAGTAAAGTTAACACAAAAGAGAGCACCCCTACGCACCTAACCCATCAGAGTTACCTGCAGAAGAAAGAGGAGGACGGGCTAACCCACTCTCCCTGGCAAGGATCTGCCTGCTGACCTATTCTTTCCTTTGCTTTATTAAAGCCACTGCCTTAGCCTTAAGTCTGAGATGCTGATGATTAACCCGTGATTAACTCTTGGTGAAACTGAATCTTATTTGGTGAAATGCAGAAATTTTGTTTCAACCAAAAATGGGATGTTTAACCACAGTCATGGCGATAAATTGGAAGGGGGCCTGGAAGGGGGCCTGGAAGGGCATCTGGTCCAATCCTCTCACTTTACGAGGGTGAAAACTGAGGCTGGAGGGAGGGAATTGTGCACAGCGATTCCTGGGGGCAAGAGTTCTTACCCTGGCCCCGTCCTTCAGGGTCACGGGCTTCCCTGGCCCTTGCCCAGCCCTGTACCCAGCCAGCAGGTGAACGGGCACATGGGCATGCCTACCTGAACCTCTGAGCCTGGTGGTGAAGTGGGCCGGGGTAGCGCCGGTTGGGGGACTGGTAGAGCTGAGAGAGCAGGGCCTGGCTGGACTTCTGGCTGGGGTTGTTGGCAAACTTCACAGTAATCGGTTCGGTAGCACCGCTGGGCTTCTGGCCGTTCAGCCCTTTGATGGCTTCTTCTGCCTCGATTCTTTTATCAAAGCGGATGAATCCCACCCCTCTGGACACTCCTGGGGAAAGGGAAAGAACCTTCGTAAAGCATGAACAAACCAAACTGGGAAACATCTCCACTAAGAGATGGGCTGGGCCCCAAGGACATTCTGTGGGGAGGCAGCCCACCGGTGGGGCCGTGGCCGAGCCTGGTTCCCTGAGTGTCTCTCACCCATCAAAACGAATCTGCCTGCATTTCCGCCATCACGGCTCTGGACAGGTGACTTCCACCCACAGAACACGGGCATCTCTCACACCTGTCACTTCCAGCCCTCCACCGCTGTCCTGCTCAGTCCTTATCTCCCTTTAGTTGCTGTAACTTATCATCCACTGTCTGGTTTCTCATCCTTCAGTGTGTCCTCCATATCTAGCAAGTAGGTAACCTATTTGAAAAGCAAACCCTGACCACATTCCACCCTTTAAAATCATCTCCTATGCCTTTTTTTGTACCTTTTCAATTTCTTATGTTGTTTATGGTTCCTGTTCCTCATTGTCTCCCACTCCAAACACAAAACAACAAACTGACAAAACCCTCCCATGGCTCCATGTGGCAAAAGATAAAGTTCAGACTTCTTGGAGTGGCATTTAATGCACCTGAAGATCTTGCCCAAAACCCCTGTTGAGCCTCTGCCAGCCATGCTGAACTGCCAGATGTTCCTAGGACAGGTTGTGTTCTTTCTCGACTCTATGCCTTGAGCTCTGCCCTATTCAGCTATGCTGTAGGATACATCCTATCTGCCTCGAATGCTCTATCCCCACTTCTTGCCAGATAACTACAAGTCATCCTCTAAAACCCTGTCCAAACTGCACATTGTCAATGGAGCCTTCCCAACAATTTTCACCAGGCATAGGACACCTTCTCTTGAGCTCTCACGGGGCACGGGACAGCTCCTAGCAGCCACTCATCACACCGGAGTCCTGTAAGGATGGTGCCTCCTTCACCCCTGGACCCTGGTGTCCCTTTGCACAGCATCTATGACACAGCCTGCTTCAGTGAGGGTTTGCTGCATAAATGAAATAACTTGATGGGCGGCTCCTAGGGGGTGTTGTAAATTGGGATCAAGTTGGGAGTAGGTGAAAACCTTTTGCCATTAAAATGCAGCTCAGGGTGCCTTACATTTCTTACCGAGAGGTGGTGGCTGCCTTTCTTTAGTGTGGACAAAGTGCCTCAGTACTAGGTCCTGGCTTCGTCTCTCTGCACTGCTACTCGCTACCTGGGCCAAAGTCTGATGCCCCACTTTGGACCTCTGTTTTCTCCTGTGTGAAACGGGGCAGTCTGAGGTTCCTTCTACCCCTATAATGCTGTCATCAGGGCCAGAGCTATACATACAGGTCCTTTTCATACACCAATGTAACGATACTGGGTTGAGGGTTGAGAGAGACTTCAAAAGTCATACAGTTCCACACTCAGCCCGAGGCCTGAATCATCTTCACAGCCTGGCCAAGTAGATGAGCTGTTGCTGGAACTGCTACCACGATGGAGACCTCCTGCCCCACAAGATGGCTCACTTCAAATGTGGGCAGTGGATTGAGAAGGACTCTTTCTCCTACGTCAAAAGTCTGTCTACTTGTGACCCATATCCTTTACCCTAAGTAACTATTACCCCTCTGTTCCCATCGGTCACAGGGCACTGCCTGGTCACATGGGACACAAGGAAAGAAACGACAAAGAAACACTTAACCTGTGACTTGATCAACCAGGATTCGTGAGGTGATGATTCGGCCGTATTGTGAGAAAAGCTGCTCCAGTTCCTTCTGGGTCATGGTTTTGGGAAGGCCGCTAACGTAGAGGTTAGCATCCCTGATTGAGGCAGAGCTCGGGCGGGCATATGAAACCTAGGAAAAGGCAAGAGGAGCTAAAGCCATTATAGGTAACACCCTCTGAGAGAGGCTGAGTCAGCAACCAAGATGAGAGTGACTCCCCTATCATTCTAACTCACAGTGTCAGTTTAAATAACTCAGGAGCTTAGATTTTTAGCTACTCTTGTAATAGTAATGAGAACCAGAACAGCAACAGGGGAAACAAAAGGAGAGTTGACGGTAACTTAAAACAAATGCACAGATAAGGGTCTCTAAGTGCAGAACAAAATAGCTACTGTATGGCAGCTGTTAAATGCAGAACTACCCACGCCTGGAGTTCTGAAGATTTACCTCCTGGGTGTGGGTGTATAGATGATTTACTGTATCCAACACATAATAATCTTTGAATAAACCAAAAAAAAAAAGCCATAAAATTCTGCTGTGCGGATTTCTCTCCTTGCCACCCTCCCCACCCCACTCTCTCCTTCTAGAGCACATAAAAGCGATCAGGTCCTCTGCGAGATTTCTTATGCTCCGTCCTTTGTGTTGCTCCAATCTGTTCCCGCAAGGTCTGCTTTCCCTGAATGACAAAGCGCTGGTGAAATGGGGCTGAATGAACATCTGCTTGCGAAACTGGATATGTGACCTTGTCATAACATCTGCAAGAACCAGTTGCTTTCAAACTTGGAGGTGGAGTGGATAAAACCACAACCAAAAAAATGAGGGCATGGCGGAGAGAAAGGGGGGAGAGGGCAGCGGGAAAGACACGAGTCTCACCGATGGTTATAACAACTTCAACTTTGTAAATTTGTCCTCCCAGATCTCTCAACTGCTTTTTTCCCCCAAAAAGCCAACACAGAAATGTAAACAGATCTGAAATTCCATCTGCAAGAAGCCAAGTCTGTAGCAGTACACACAAGCAAACCCCAGCAGTCATTAATTTTAGACTTTCATTTACTTATTTATTTATTTTTTAAGAAAACAACATCAGACGTTTGAAATATAATTTACAGCTAGTCTAACAAAAGCACTTTCCTGCTAAAGCTATTTCTGGGGCGGTTATGGCTCAGAATAGATGATGAAAACAGTCATCTCAGAGCACATCTGACAACGCCGGACAGGAAGGGGCCTATATGCCTTAGCATTTTTCAGTTGGGAGTTTTATTTCCTCTGTAACCAATTCACGAGACCTGCTAAGGCTATAGGGGTGACTGTACGTTTGTGTGCATGCACATAAAAAAGCATGTGTGCAAAAGGAATGGTACATGTTAAACTGGACCTTTGGCATTAAGAACTAAACCTCCAATGGCAAAGGGGACCTTGCATCTGGGGCAGGGTCTGCCGATGAGGAATGAGGGAGGAACAGTCCCCTTCACCACAGCACTCCCTCCCTTTCTGTGACAGAGATGCCAGATCCCTCTACGGGTTCCACACCTACAACTAGATGTTGACTCAACAGACAAACAATGTGAGTGGCTAATCTGTCTCGCTGGCCTCCTCCTGCTGTTGGAGCAAGGCAGCTTGCCTGCAGTGTCTGCATCTTCTAGAAATTCATGGGTGGCCTGTCTAGGCTCCTTCCAGGACGTGGCTGATGGGCAGGAGGGCCTTTACATGGAGGGCCCCTGTATGTGCATTTTTGGGGGGATAGGGGTGAAGAATCGAGGACCCTATGAGACTTCCTGGACAGGGTGCCACTCCACACAAGGCTCTCCTATCCCTGTCCTTTAAGGGATAAAGCCTTTCTGGTTATAACCTTGTGAAACTCTTTTTGAGGCACGAGGAGGGATGGGTAGGGAGAAAGAAATAAAAACACAGTGATATGTCCATGGTAATGAGGGTCTCACTCCTGCCAATTACTGACAAATTAATTACCTGAATGACCTCTGTGTTCCCCTAAAACATACCCTCCCACCTCCGTGTGTTTGCTCATGGGGAAAAACTTTTCTACCTACTTCTTCAAGTCCAAATCCTACTGGTCTTTCAGGTTCAGCTCAAATGCTCCTTCTCTAAAGAGCTTTCCCGGATCTCACCTCCTCCTAAAGCCCCCTCACCCAGCAGGACTCTCATTGAGCCTCACCCATGGTACTTAACCTGTTCTGACCTTGATTCACCATCTCTCCATCTAGTTTGCTGATTTCCTTGAGGTCATGGGTTGTACGTGTGTGTCTTATTTAGCTCTGTGGCTCTAGTTCCCAGCACAGAGCCTGAAACCCACAGAGAACTCAACACCTACTGAAAGAGTAAACGAACACCCACAGATCACGGTGAATGATGCTGCCATTAAAGGCTCTTTGAGATTAATTGCAGCTTGGATTCCTGAGAATTAAGGGGGAATCACTGAGAGGTAAGGATAAGGAACCACAGCTGTATTTCCCCACTAAGCTAAGAGCTAAGGGACAGGTTTCCCTTTCTCCCGTGTCTGTGGTTGGAAGGACTAAAAGAATGTTCTAGGTTTAGATAGCACTTAGGGGTCTCCTCTTAGCAAACACTTCCTGAGGGTCTGCTATGAGCTGGGCACAGTGCTGCATGCTGGGAGTATACCGTGAGCGAGAACGAGGCATGATCTCTTGCCCTAAAGGAACTCCAAGTGCAATGGGTGCAACAGACAACACTCAGAAGATACTTAGTCAAAGAGTTAAATGGAAGAATGGATTCGTACACACATGGGCCCATTACCACAATGCCACAAAAGTGTGCTATTTCAGGGCTCTGTATAGGATGGAGACAGAGCTGAGGTGAGATTAGTGGTGGGACAGGTGTTGTGACAGTGTGTGGAAGGGTCAGGGAATGGTGGCCTGATGACACCCCTCTTCTGTTGTGAGGACCAACAGGAAGATGAAGATCAAGGCCTTAGTGCAGCGCCTGCCTGGCAGGCAGTAAATGCTCAAAGGGTAGTGAGGACCTTGATTCCCGTTAGTTCTGGGCAGTCGGAACTGGGGTGCAGAGGGGAGCATGCTGGGACAGACCTACTAGGGAAAAGAAGCGGGCACTGGGACGCCAACAACGCGATTAGGACTATTTCCTCAAAAGATGATTCTGACAGAGGGAAAAGCTCAGTCAGGGAGAACTGCTGTGCTGGGTCCCCAGAGACAAGCCCCAGTCACAACGCAGCACCAAGTCCCAAAGGCGGTCGGCACCCTGCTTATTCTCTGCCAAGCCAATTCCTGCTGCTTAGTTTTCCTCCTCTATTTGGAACCTTAAGTTTATTGTTCTCTAAGTCCCCTGTCCAGGAAACACATAGAAGTAGGAGTGGGCAGAAATGATGGGAAAAACAAAAAGGATCTTCCCACATTCAATTTCCAGAACACTCATTACGGTATCTGAAGTTTTCAAGTCTCCTCATACCTTCATCGAATCCACACCACATGACTGCAGGGGGCAGGTTCTTTAAGCAAACAAACGGAGAGTGTGATGCGGGCGGCTCTTCTTGATAGGAGATACTGACAGGGATGCTCACCTTACACTCCCTGCGTTTTCTTCCCTGTGGAGTGCGCCCCGGGAGCAAGTCTAGGCCTCTTTGTACCCTTTCCTCTCTCTTCTCCAGGGGAAGTGGAGTGCCCTCTCTAAAGAGGCTTTGATGTAGGAAATGGGCACGTGAACCCCACGTGCTGCCTTCTTCTTCCCTTTTGGGAGTCAGATGCCAACCAGAAGCACACTTTCTGTTCCTGACTCTCACATTCCATGGAAGCAGGTTATGCTCTCATATATGGAGGCTTGTTGGGGCCAGAGTGCCTGTGACAGGGTATGTCAGTCTGTCCAAGTGTGGGGTTCTGGGTTAGGAAGCCCACTGTGTCCATGGAATCCATCTGGGCCTTAATCAGTAATAAGGATGACCTTAGTATTCTGTATGCTTTTCTCTTTTGTCTCATCTCTCAATGAGTTTAGAACTTGGAGGCATCATTCGTTGGGGCCTTTGAATTACAATAAGGACTTGTATCACTGACTGGGTGTTTTCATGAGCTCAGCGTTCTGTTCACAAAGCTGCCAATCTTTATAACCACAGTTCATGGTAAGTGGAAATAAGGTGACAGGTGACACCAGTGATCCCAACAGAAAGCGCCATCCTTGAAACCTGCTTCATAGAAACTTGATGCTATAAGTGGCCTCAAAAGTTCAAGGCAGGATCCTAGTACCTGGCCACCCACCTTATACATTTCCAAGGACAGGGAGCGCACTACCTCATGGCCATCACTAATTAGTGGCAGAGTCTTTCTTCTACTGAGCTCCAAACTGTCACCCCCGCAGCTTCTAACTTCTATTTCTATTCTAACTTCACACACTAGGTGCATCCTTCTTGTCTTCATCACCCCTCAGCTTGAGGGTCTCACTGACAGGTACCGGTTAGAGTATCAGGTACCTGTATTTTGAGACCGACCCTTCGAGGGAGTCTTCCATTTTGGTGATGTTAACTGAAATCGAGCATCTATTCTAGAATGGAAAGGAGACAGAGTAACTTCTTTAAGAGTAAGGACTTTGGGATTGAAGAGATGTGGGTTTAAATCCTAACCGCTTACTGGCTGTGTGACCTTGGGGTAAGTCGCTGAATTTTTCTGAGCTACATTACTTGAATAATGTAGTTTAGAAGCTTTCTAATATAGATATTTGAGGGTTAAAGAAGCTAATGATGTGAGATTCTTAGGCACAATGCCTGACACACAGTAAGCGCTCAATAAATAGTGGCTTTGATACAACTGCTATGTAATCAGGCCTTATGCTAGACACTGGGGTGCACAGATGAATACAATAGTCCCTGACATGTAGACTATTGGTCTAGCAGAGGAGACACACACAAAGACTAATCATTCCAGAAGACCAGGCGGCAGATTTTCTCCAATCTGTTGTAACACCCTAAGCTCTGAGTGAGCACAAACTCCCCAGAGCATATAGATCCCTGGGGGACGTTCACTCCAAAGAGAACGGGAGAACAGCAGCAAGGAACAGGTTCTGTAGCTGCCAGGGCCTTCTAGCAGCAACCCTCCTAGGGACCAATCCTACCTCCAAGCTCAGGGAGAGAAGAAAGAAGCCGGCTGGCTGCTGGAAACCACAGGTTTAACTGCGAGGATCAGCTTGTCCCTGTCCCACAGGCAGGGCAGGTGTCAGCTTATGTGGCCCCAGTCTTTATACTTCCCCCACCTGCCACCTGACACATGCTATTCTGTTATCAGGCACAAAACCTGATGCTATTTCCAAGGGAGTTCTGAATGTGGCCGTTCTCCCTGCTCAAACGCCTTCAGTGGTTCTCCAGCACCTAGTAATGGAAGCTCAAAACCCTCACCTGAGCATTCAAGGTCCTCTGGGCTCTAGCCCCACCTCTCCTCTCCTGCTGTCCCCATCTACCCGGCACAGCAATTCAAAGAAAAAACTTGAATGTGTGCTGAAAGTGTCTTTGTTCTTGCTGTTTGTTCATCATCATGGCAAAATGGACTCCTGCCCATCCTTCCAGGCTCACCCTGAATGCTGCCTCCTCCATGAGGCCCGGGCACAAACACTGCTCTCTCCATGCACTCTGTAGATGGCACACACTTCAATGGCAGCGGGTGTCACACCCTGCTCCCCATCACAGCCATCTGTGCCGACATGGGATCTGCCCTCGCAGTCTGAGCATTCTGGTGGTTTGTGCAGACCTCCTGTGGCATGTAGCTGCAAAGCCTTATGTAGGGCAGGAGCTGAATAAAGGCTCTCCAAACTGAAATGAAACGTGTAATATAATGTATGCGATGAAGCTCCCGGGAGCTGGCTCTGGCGTGGAGAAGCCAGAGCAAATCATGGAGTTGAAGAGCATCCAAGAATATCATTAGAGTCTTTGGCACACAATAGGCCAAATAAATATGTCTTTAAAAAAATGGTGTGATGATAGATGTATGCTTTATAACTTTGTATTAAAAGTCCATCAAATTATCTAGGGGGCTTAAAAAGTACAAGAATCTCACTGCCTGTCTGGTGGCCTCTAGAAGGGAGAGATGTGCTAATGATTTAATGGCCTGGTTAGTGGAAAAGCTAGCTTCATACTCAGGGCTTCAGACATTCAGTCACTCTCGTCACTAAACTGCAACTCCTGACTCTTGTTTTATGAAAGGCTCATAAGGTTTCTGTGGACACCTGGGAGTTCCATAATACTTTCCACTATACAAAGCCTTTTCTATGTGCTACCTGAGGGTCCCCGTCTGTTCATGCAATTTTCACCTTAGGAGACACCCTATTCATTTCATTCTGGGGAGTATTACTTGAGCACCCACCGTATGCCATGATCACCTGTGAGATATTATTTGTTCTATTTCCTGGATGACAAGCTCTGGCTCAGTGAGGTCAAGGACTCGTCCAAGGTCACAAAGCCAAACTAAGACAAAGATGGACATGACTCCAAGTTTCGGGATCTTTCCGCTGTGGCAGGCTAACGTGGACAGTGAAATAAAAGCTGTGTACTTGGCACAAACTGAAATTGCCCTGGAGTGCTACCAAGCTGGAATGGTCACGCTATATTTTATTAGTTAGACTATTAGAACTGGAAGGAACCATTCTGCAGATGAGGAAATAAGTCCAGAGAAATAAAAGTTCGTTCCCAAGGTCGGCCTAGTAGTGTTTGACAGAGCTGGGACTTGTCTCTCCATCTCAACTCAGAGCTCTTTTGACTGAATAACAGGGGGAAGGGAAGAGGGAAAAGCTCTATGACCTTTGACAGGCTGGCTGATTCGCCCTGGGGCTTCGCGATAACCATGGAGAAGTGATTACTTTCTAAGGCCACTGACGTTTTAGGTCAGCATTGCCCAACAGAACGTTCTGGGATCAAGAAAATGTTCTAGATCTGTGCTGTTGAATATGGTTGCCATTGGCTATATGTGACTACTGAGTACTACAAATGTACTGTGACCGAGGAACCGAACTTTTCATTTTATTTAATCTTAATTTAAATTCAAATAATAGCCCTATGTGGTTAGTGGCTACTCTATCAGACAGAAGAGCTTGAAGCCCAGAAACAACATAAAGTTACAGCATCTCAGCTCTAGAAGGGACCTTTAGTATCATTCAGTCAGATTCCAGTGTGGTACAGGAATCGTTTCTACATCTTCCCTAACGACTCCATCTGAAAGCCTTTGACAATCAGGGACACAGTATCACCCTAGGCAAATGTTCTACCCTCATAGCTTCATAAGTTCTCTTCGCAAATTCTTAAAATACAGGATTGAGTTTTAGAGCCACTTCAGACTTTTGTCCCCCAGAGAATGGAAAAGCAACCACCGCAGGGTGAATATGTGAGTGGGGCACCCTGGTTAACATTTGCCACCAGATAGCCCTTGGGGGGCCAGGGCTTTCAAAACCATGAGGTTGAGAATGGGACATAAAACAGCAGAGATGAGTTGACCAGAGTGGCCAAGGAAGGACCACTGTTTCCTGTGCTCTGAATTTCTTCTTTAAGCAGCTCACATCACACTGTTGACTGTTTTCACGCTTGTGGACTGATAAAGCCCCAAGCCCCATTCCTCATACATCTGAAAAACTACTTGTCCTCCCAACCCGGACCGGTCCAATTTTCTTTTGCAATACAGACACAGGACACTGTGGGTGACCTCTAAGATACTGGGATCATATCAACCTCACTGGGCAGAAACAGCAGGGGAACTCTCTCTCAAACTCCTGTCCCGGTATTTGAAATTATTCACTCAAAGGAAGTTTACAGCAGCCAGACAGACTCTCTCATGGGAGACAGAGAGCAGCTTGGTACAACTGGGTAAACGGGTCTCCAGTTTCCACTGGTGTTGCCACGCGCCCTCTCCTAGCTTCTTGGGGATTCAGTGACCCAGCCGCCCTTGCTGACCCTGCTGTGGGAGTACTCCAGCACTGGCTCTGACGATAGCTTTAGTAATGGGGGGGGGGGGTCGGGAAGGAGTGCAGAAAAATGCCTTTTATTATTAACAAGACTGAGGGAGGCAGTCTATTATTTCTGGGTGGGGTGATATCCGTCAGCAAAAAATGATCTGCTCACTCTCCGGGAAGCATTAAGAGCAGTGACAGGAGAAATAATCGCTTATGCCAAGTGCAAAGAAAAGATGCCTCAGCGGAATGGAGGCCTTTAGCAAGGCAGGTGGATGCTCGGGGAGGGAGGCGCGGCTCCCTGATGACCCCCCGCCAGAGGAAGAAGTGGGAGGGGCAAACGAGAACCTGCAAAACTCGAGTGTGGAAAGATCCCCTGGAGGCGCCGAAGAGTAAAGTGAAAATGGAGGAATGGCTAAACGGCATCACGGCACAGAGAGGCTGGAATAAAGAGCTTGTTTTCCCTCCTTACGAAAAACCTTCACTCACACCTTCCCCTTCTCTAGTCCTGCTCCCTCTGGAACTGGGCTCCTGCCTAACAATAAAGCTTCTTCTTACTCACTCACCCCATTTCCTGACTGAGTGCCAACCCTCCTGGGTTCACTGAGTGGCAGAAACAGCCCTTCTGCCCCCTCATCCATGACCTAGTCCTGAAATCACTCACACTTCCAGTTTGCACAAGAGCTGCGCTTTGTGAATGTTTTACTTAAAAGTGATATTTTTATAATTTGAGTAATAGCTTAATGCAATTGGTAGCAAAAGTCAAGACACAAAACCATTTTGCAAACATGCAACTCAATGAAAAAAGGAAGGAAATGTATAAAAATGGTAAACACACTGAGTTGGGATATAGTGCCTTCATTATATGATAATGCATTTTTCCAATAATTCATCAATAGGAATGTCTTGCTTTTAAAATGAATTTAAAAAGCTCTCAAAAGAGCTGATGAAAGCCAATGTCTAATGCTGACAAAAATCTATCACAGCAGCCGGTAAACCACTGGTTTCATTCATCAATAAACCCAGTGGCACTCCATTGCCAAGTGAAGCTTCTAGAACTTTATTTTGACCAGCTCCCTCTCCTGCTCAAACTTTGTATAGCTCCCTATTTCTCTGCACCCTCTCCAAATCAAATGGGAACCCCTGTAGCCACATGACTGCTCCATCTGCTGCATTAGAGTTGTTCCTTTGAATGTCTGTGTCTGCTCTGAGACAAGAGCTTCCAGAGGCAGAGCAGCAAACACTTTGCTAATCCTGCGCCTCAAACTTAGGTTAAAATCCAAGCAGGGGTGCTATAGCTGTGAAAGTTTTAGTGGAAGTAATTCCAAGCCCTCAAATCCCAGTTTGAACCACTTTTGACTGAAGGGTCTCAGTGTAACTTGAGCCTGTATCCAAACTTTGCATAAACATATCCCTCTTTCGAAATACTACAGAACCATCTGATTTTATTTGACTCTAATTAATGTGACAAAGAGCTGGACCACTGCAACTGGATTCAATGGAGTGCTTCTTAACAAGAGGCTGGGATTACAGTGCAAATTTGGAAGCTGCTCTTTTGGTGCTGATGGAGAGGTTCAGGACTGGGACGGGCATTGGCATGGGGACTAGGAATACCAGAAATCATTTTTTAGAATTTATAGCCATTTCATCCAATGTTTTCCAGAGTTTAAAGTGATCTATGTTTAAGACAAGTGGGGGAAAAAAACTAAACAAACAGCACCCCAAAGCCCTAAGATTTGGGGCAAATCATTTCCACTGGGCTCAGGGTTGAAATGTTGAGAAAAGACCCGGTTTCTCAAGTGAGGAGCCAGCCTGCTCTGGCAGGCTAGATAATGTAACCACCATGCCTGTCTGACACACATGGATGGGAGGATCGCCGGGGCACTGCCTGGAAGGCAGGGGTCTGAGAAGAAAGGATCTGAAGTCAGATCAGTGTTCGGGTTGACAGTAGAAGCCCCAGACCACAAGTCTGTTTACTGAAGAACCTGGAGGAGACACGCAATTCATTTGTTTGCTTTTTCATCTCCTTCCCATGCCAGGGAGTACAACCCGTGTGTGTGTGGAGCCAAATACACACCCACACACTCATGGAATGCACGTGCTTTTGAACAAACAGGCAGTGTGACATTCCAACACATACGACCTACTGCCAAAGTTCCTCTTAAAGCATTTTTTTGTTACTCCAAATCTCACTACCAACTGTGTGATCCTGAGTAAGTGTCTTAGCTTCTTTGGGCCTCAGTTTTCTCATTTGTATAGACTTCACCTCCTCACAGGGCTATTTTAAGAATTAGAGCTTAGGCCCTGGTTGGGTAGCTGGAATTGGAGCGTCATCCCGATACACCAAGGTTGCATGTTTGATCCCTGGTCAAGGCACATAAAAGAGTCCACCAATGAATGCATGAATAAGTGGAACAACAAATCAATGTTTCTCTCTCTCTCTAATCATTATATTAAAAAAAAAATTTTTTTTTAAAAAGAATTAGAGCTGATCTGTGTAAAGCACCTAACCCTAGGGCTGCTTCAAGGATTAAATGTGATCAAGCATGTAAAGGAGTTAGAATAGTGTTAGACACAGAATAAGTACTCAATAAAAGATTGCAATACTATTATTACTTCCTTTCAAGCTTATGGTCATATATTAAGCAGCTCCTCTTCTGGCAGAACCCTTCATAGCACCTTTGGATGCTAACTCAGCTCAACTGCTTGCCACTTACGTGGCTTTGGAAAAGTCTCTTCATCTCTGTGAGCCTAACTTCCAAGATGAGGGGTGGGAACCTGGCCACTCTTTCCCACTAAAGAAGTTATAATCCAAAGAACAATCCCCTGCAGCCTCATGTTTGCAAACACGTACTAGATGGCTCTGAGATCTCTGTAATGCATGCTTCCAAAGAAGATACTTGTTTTTTCCAGATAGGCAAGTTATCTGCAGTCATCCACATTAGTCACTGCATCTGACTTAGAAACACACTCTCTGCTTTAATGCTGTGTCTATGTCTAGACTGTAACATTCTCCTTGAGGACAGAAGCGTGGCCTTGTCCTCCACATGTCCTCAGTATTGCACGGTCACATTTCATGCCCCTTAATAAAAGGGAAACAAATGTTTGCTAACAGGAGACCATCATTTGTGGATGCCTTCTGCTGGCAGCCTGGTAATGAGTCACTCACTTCCAATCAGCAGAACAGCGTTCGTGTATTTAAATTTGAGTTCAGAGGCTGCCAACTGCTTGTCCATAGGTCGGCTAGTAAGTTATGTTTGGCTCACCTACGTAACGCTTTAAAATGTTTTGAGTTGGTATCCAACATTTAGAAATTGGAAGATTTGGCATGAAAAATCTAGATTTCAGTTTCTATTGAAGAATTGGAAGATCTGGCAACAATCTTAAAGTACCAGCAGCAGCTGAAGAAAAGCTGCCCTTTTTACTGCTTTACAGATCGCTACAGCTTCCACTACCCCCTGGCTTTCCAGAACTATCTCTGAATCAGGCTATTGATCATTAACCTCCAAAGAATAAGAATTAACTCTTGGTGTGCCTGCATCTATGTTGTGTGTTATATTGGAAGTAGTGTGTTTTGCACAAAGCACTCGAACAACGCTCCATAAATGTGAGGAGAAGGTACAAACTCAACTAAAGTTTGCAAACACGTGCTAGATGGTTCCAAGGAGATTTCTGTGATGCATGTTTCAAAAAAATACTTGTTTTTTCCACATAAACAAGTTATCTATTCCTTCATGAAGTCAGAGTAGAGAGATAAATCTCATGCCACTTATCAAAGCAAACGGAAGCAAGAAGAAGTAAACAGAGGACTGAAAGGCAGAAAAGCAATTTTTAAAAATTAATAAATGATGAAACTATTAACAGCACACAAAAAAGGTTTACTTTTTTTCCTCCCCTTTAATATGATTTTTACCTTAAACACTGTGTCCCTTTAGGAAAGGGAAGAAAATTTAATAAAGGAACCTATCACTCAAACTTAATTTTTAGTACGGCAAACAAACTGCTTTAATGAAAGGGTTGAAATCCCCAGGTTTTGCACATTAAATTTTCATTCGTGGTAGAGAATGGAAATTATTGATTCAGCCGTGGTATCATGCATTTTGAATCCTACGGTGCCTTGGAAGCCCATGTTACTGCTGGGTGCAAATGTGTTGGCAGCGTTTTGATGGAGGGTGAGTACAGGGTGGGTGAGGGGTATATAGAGAAGGGAAGGAGGTAAACTGGCTCTTCACAGAAAGAAAGCAATGTTCCTTGTCGCGAAGATCCACTTAGACAAAGCACTACTTCTCATCAGAAGTCCATGATGGGCTGGGGTACATTCTGAGATCAGAAAAGCTAAGTTTACTCAGTCTTTTGGGAAATAGCTACATACAGCTTCATGGAATACTTAAAAAAAAAATCACTCACAAAGGATGGCTGATGATTTGATTCTAAGCTCCTGGGGAAGTTTGGATTTCAAGAAAACTGCAGAGTAAAGAAAAGTATCTTTCTCACTTCAAGGTCAGGGAGTCCATCAATGGAAGAGTAAATGTCTGACATTCTAATGCTGGATAGCACAGAAAAATCAATCAAACCCACAAATACAGCTCTCAACCTGGTGTGGTCTCATCAAAGAGTTAGGTGACATGAGCATCCTATCTTTACTTAAAGTACAAAAATAGGTATGATTTCCTTAGAAAGAAATTAATTCTCCTATCTCTCAGAGGGACTACTCCATAATTAAACAACTCTCAATTATTTCCCCCTTAGAGAACTCATAGGGCCAGAATCTAAGGCGAGACTGAGGCAACCTGGATGAGGCCCATTTTGGGTCTTTGTGTACCAGGGACTGTATAAGATCACGAATGCAATTATCTTTCGAAGTAAGCTAAACTCAGCTGGAAAAGTAAAGCTGCTTAAGGAAGGAAGAAAGGAAAGGAGAAAGGAAGGGAGGGAGGGAGGGATAAGGAGAAGGAAGGAGAGGAAGAGGATAGAAAAAAAGAAGGAAAGAAAGAAAAGAGGGAAAAAAGAAAGGCAATCACATAATATATTCCAAAAAGAGAAGGCTTTGTTTTGTTTTGGTTATGTTTTTATTTGATTACTTCCCAACTAAGATGATCTTATACTGCTAGTCTCCTCTCTCAGTCTGGATGTCGGAAAAGTAGCTCTGTTGAACTAAAAAGTTTTGGTTTTGTGTTTTCAGACACTGAGAGCTGGTGCCGTCTACAGATTTCCATTCTGGGAGAGGTTTCTCTCTTGTCCTACTTTGCGTCAGGCTTGCTGTCGTGAGGATAAGAGTGCCCAGGAGACACCTCCCCATGGTTTAATAGGCTATGAAGAATGGGACTCATTAATCGGCTGGCAGCTGACCCCACACAGGACGCTAGGTGGGGAAGACAGGCTGGAAAGGAAGCCGAGGAGGAGGCAGGCTCCATTCAGGGGCTTGCCACTGGCTGTCAGAAGGAAAAGAGCAAACGGCACCACCTCCTGCAGGATCCCCATAAGCTGAAGTCTGATCTGAGAGTGAAAATCGAGCTGCAGAAACCTCAGTGTGGGGGAGCAGGCTCTGGGTGGCTGTTTTTCTATTTCAACAGAACCCTTCTTTAGATATTATGTGCCATCTGATTTTTTTTCAGATGGCTGGAATGTTACTTTTTCTTTCAGTCCTTTAGTGTGTTCCCATAGATTTTAACTACTATTACACTAGTGTGTTTGTTTATAATGGTTTTTCCTTTTCAAGTCTCAGTGAGGAGGGTCCTCTCCACCTTTAGGCAAAGCCAAGCCGCTCAGCCTGGCACACGAGGCCCCTGCCTGTCCCGCTCATCTTCTCATGGCCTCTCCATCCAAACTCAGGTCACGCTGTTCTAAGTGCTGGTCCCCACTCACAATGTTTATGTCCATTTTCACAGCTTTGTCTGGAACAGCTTCCTTGTCTCAGCTTCTTCCCGGAGCTCAGCTCTGGCTGTCTCTGCAGCCCCAGACTCACAGGCCTCCTAGGGGGCGTCATCATCCCGACACCCTATCTGCCTCTGGATTGGAGGTCCCACTGCTCAGGGTCTCTTCCCTGTACTCAGCCCTCACCTCACTTTTCTGTAATGATCTGTGTCACAAATAAATGTTCTTTGAATAAATCAAGAACATCACTTCCAGCTCCCTCATAGCCTTTATTTAAAAGATCAAAGGGATGAAATTAACCAATGCCTCCCCAGTCAGGAGCCAGTATATCACCTCTTACCTTTATGGTTTTGGTCTGGAGTCTGAGTCCATTTAAAGTGTTGATGGCTTTCTCTGCATCCTTTGGATCAATATAGTTAACGAATCCATACCCTAAACTCTGTCCTGTGGAAACATTTTTTAAAAAAGAGAGAAAGAAAGAAAGAGAGAGAGACAGCTCAATATCTTTATAGAGGTAACACTTTATATTGCAGTGAATCCAAACCCTCCTCTAGTATATGGTTTCTTTCATACCAGGGTTTACTCCCAGGTTCAGAAATTTCAAATTCTTTCATGTCTCATTCTGGTCAGCTTTTAAACTCACAGGAGCTAAACAAGCTGGGAGTGGGTAAGTGCCCCTGCATCCACACCATGTAGACACAGACGTCTACTTCATGGGGAAGAGTCAGGGCAGGGTAGTGGAATGAGAATAAGTGTCACTTGTTAGAAGAGAATTGAACTGGAGTCCTGGGGCTTTCCCTATCAGCTGTGTGACTCTGGAGATAAGTCATTCAATCTCCTAGTTTTTTCCCCCAACATCTGTTCTCTGGAAACAGCACTTGCCACATACAGGTTTGAGAGGGTTAATGAGATGTTGTATATAAAATGCCTACCAAATACATTGCCTAGAACATAGTAGCTGTTCAACAAAAGACAGCTATGCTATGCTCGGTTCTGTAAAATTGGGGCAAGCACTGGATGCAGGAGCTGTGTGTGTCTGCTGCCTCGGTAATGCCAGTCACACCCACTCAGAGGAATGTAGCAGGATCTGAGCAGCAAAGACTGGAGACATTACAGTGAAGGCATGGCCAGAATTTAAAGCAGTTGCTGCAAATCATTCATTACCTCCATCATCCCTCTAGTACAACAACAATTAAAAAGGGGTGGGTTCTATTGGAAAGAGCTGGGGAGCTCCTGACTCTAAGGGGGGTGGGGAGAATATGAATGGAATTCTTCAAGGAGGATTTAGCTCCTTTTGGTGGAGATGGCACCAACTTGTCTGCAAAGAGAGGTGGCAAGTGACAGGACTCCCCTCTAAGTGAAATAAAAATAATGTGTTTGCGATTGTGCCACTGATTATAAATAGTCCATCAGCTCTGCCATGTGTCATCAGCCAGAAATATCATTAGGAAACTTTACATTTTCTGACATACCCTTTCAGAAACACAGAGCTCAAGGTGGCTGTGAAACAGCTTGAACTTCGCAGGCAATATTATTGATTTGTGGGGGGCGGCAGAGCCCAAGGGGAGGAAAATGACAGGACATCACATGGCAGGGAGGACTTATTACATAAAGCCCTCCCATGGAGTACAGGGGCCAGGGCTGGGAGACAAGACAGCAAAGAGCCTGCTATGTCCTGGTGACAGGAGCCCAATTCAGCAGCCAAAAACTCTTTCCAACAGCTTCTGTTTTGCTGGTAAATGTCTGTGTTTGGGTTGGTTGTGGGAGGGAACCTGGGAAAACAAGTTGGGTTCTGGATCTGAAAATGGGTGACTTGTTATCCTTTATCGGAAGGAAACAAAGAGAATCCGGAGGAAACTCAAATGCATTTTTTTGAAAAACTCTAAATGTCAATTTTTTCCCACTAGGATATTCCTTTGTGCTTTAGAATAATTGAGTGAGAATAGGAAAAGACAGGGGCAGGGGCGAACTTTGCCAGGTATGCCCTTCACCAGTCAGAATCAGCAACTGAAAAAGGAGGAGAGAATGCTGAGCACCCCCCCGCGGCCGGGACCCTTCTCTTCGCGTTTCGCGTTTCGCTGTGCTCCTGCGGCGTGTGCTCGTGTGCGTGAGCACAGAGGAGTAAGCGGGAGAGGGAGATATGTGTGGCAGGGTTTAAAATGACAAGACCCTGCCACGTGTTCCAAGAAAATTTTTGAAAAACCAAAAAAATAAAAGGGACTAATTTCACTGGTTTAAAAATACCATTTATCCCCCACTTGGCTCCACCTCAACAAGCCTAACTAAATTTACCTAATTAAATTCATTTTCATCATGCACATTTATTAGTCCTATTTACCCAGTATATAAGAGAAACCTTAAAAACTAATGTACTGAAATATTTTTATCATTATTTATTTTAACAGCCATACACCAAGTTGAGCTTTTTTAAAGGACATTTTTAAAAACAATAATCTCAATGATAGCCGTTAGGTATGAGTTCTAGGAAACAGGTCAGAGAGTCAACCTATCCAGGTAAATTTAATTGGTGTAAAATTAAAATAAAAAATATAGACAAAGCACTCACCACTTAACTGCAGATACTGGACCTAAACCCAAATAGACTGTAATTCACTATAATAATGGAATAATATTGGAAGAATTTATCATGCCCACCAGTGATGCATTTCCCTTATATACTATCTTTCTTTCTAATTATTCATCTATTTACAGAAATCTAAAATACTAGTGTGGCTATGATTTTTACACTCTATATTTTATCCCTATTTTAGACCTTTGCTTCAGGAGGAAGGAAAACATTCTCAGGTCCTAGGAAGGTTCTAAACATTAAGTGAGGGAAAGGACGTCCAGTTCACATCTACCCACTGGCCTGTATCGGTCCCAAGCCCACCACCACCTTAGGACCCGACTGCAATTAGCACTACTGTGTTACAGCTACGTGCGCTAGCTGCAGAGACAGATGGCACTTAACATCAAGAATAAGGGTGCTTTAGGAAAAGTAAAAACCAGATGAAGAATGTTTCAGGAAGTAAGGGGAAAAGCTATTGGAGATCCTGCTTGATATAAAACAATGAATTGCAAACTCTAAAACAGAACACTGCATTGAACAAGAGGAGGACAGAAGTGGAAAGGCTTGCTTGTGAATTGAAAGGTATGAGATAAACTGGCAGCACAGTGAAACTACCTGTGGTTAACCTATTTCACAAACAGGCTTCTTCACGTGCCTCTTGCCATCATAGGAGGAGTCCAGTTGAGTCTAGTAAAAAGCACCCCGTGGAACTAAACATTCTCTTTAAGGTGGTCTATACAGGATTAAATCCCTAGGTAGAAAACCCAAGACTCAGGTCTCCCAGAAACTGTTTTAGTAGAGGCGGGGAATAAAATAAGGACAAATTTTATGTTTTCATTATGGTGGCCATATATTGGTGGTGGGTTATGGATTTGTAGTTCTGTATTGAAATGTACATAGAAAAGTACAGATGAAACACATTCACAAAAAATATCAACAGTATTTCCATGGGGACCGAGAGAGTCACCATGCTGGGAAGGCCCAAGGGACTCAGTCAGGAGTGCGGAGCTAAGTGTATGTGTATCTGCATCCCACATTTAGATGAAGTCCTTATATTATTTTTTTCCCCCCAAATATGCTGTAGCAGGATTTGACTATACAGGTATATGGTGACAGTATTTTTAGAACAGAAAATTAAACTTCATTTTTGTTCTCAGTTTATGAATTTATTATGACAGAAAGTTGAACAAATCAAAAAGCAAATCACTGAGTTATGTTTACTGAATCATCAATCAAAATAAATTGATAAAGAAAAGATATGAAATAAAGAGCACCTCCAAAATTAAGAAACTATGGTGAGTACCTGGTTTGTTGATGCTCAGGTGACCTACTGCTCTTACATGTGACCGCTCCTGGATAGTCCTGTCCAGCAGGCATGGCGGAAGACATGGGAAAGACATGCATTCTTGGTAGTTTGGGACAGAAACTTAAAATCACAATGTAGTCTCCAAGAGAAAACTGTTATTCATAATAACTACATTTTAAGGCAATTCAGTGGTTTTGGATTAAACAGGTTCTTTTATTAACAAGTGTTTCTTAAATCTTTATATACCACGCATACACACACACAAACGCATGATGTGTTTTTCTAGTATGACATGGCAACATCTCTACTCTGTTATAATAATTATGTATACCTAACTTCTCTCCTTAGACACCAAACAGTTATCCCCGCATGAGCTAGCTTATAAAAGTTTGCATCTTTGGCCCTGGCCAAGAGGCTCAGTTGATTGGAGCATTGTCCCATACACCAAAAGGTTGCAGGTTCAATCCCTGGTCAATGTTTTTCTCTTACATCAATGTTTCTATCTCTTTCTTTCTCTCTCTCTCTAATCAATAAATGTATCTTTGAGTGAGGATTAAAAAAGGGCTTGCAACTTTGAACATAGAAGGTACTCAACAAATATTGGCTAAATGAAAGAATGGGTAAACGCATTTGTACTAATTTTTCATTTCTGGAAGCACATGACCAGATGTTTTTATGTCTAGGGGGAGAAGAGGTAGAGAGCAGGTACCTGGGGAGTAAGCTGACATCAGGATAACTGGAAAACAAAAGACAAACAAAAAATGTCCTGGGTGGTTTCTCCTCCCGCAGAGCTCAGGTGAACAATAAAAACCATCCCTGCCTACCTCTCCACAGAGATTCTGAGTTTCCAAAGTGCTTTCCCACCCATTCTGTCACATTTGATTCTCACAACAGCCCTGTGGGAGAGATAATAATCATTTTATGAATGTGGAAACTGAAGCTCAGAGAAAACAGTGATTTGCCCTACATTACAGAGATGGATCTTAGTCTAGATCAGGGGTTGACAAAATTTTTTATGAGTAGGGTAAGAGAGTAAATAGTTTTAAGCATTGGTGGATCCTCCAGTCCCTGTCATGACAACTCTGCCGCTGTAGCACTAAAAGTAGCCACAGACAATATGTAAACAAATGAATGTGGCTGTGTTCCAATAAAACTTTATTTAGAAAAATGGGCAGTGGGCTCAATTCAGCTTTTAGGCCATAGTTTGTTGACTTCCTGGTCTAGATCGTTTGACTCCAAATCCAGTACCCTGTGCCATAAACACAGTTATTCCATTAGGGTTAAAATGTTATTGTCAACTGTTTTGAGGCCCTGACATACTTCTGAGGCTTTTTTGAATCACCTACGAAAAAGTAGATTATCCTCGATAGTTTGTGGTAAGCATTTTAAACACGTACTCGAACTCTAAGAAGGGCTGCCATCATAGCTGATCATGACCCTCATTTTCTCAGTCATTCTGGACAGCAGTTGTTTTCTCTTGCCTTTGAGGTCCTGGGGGTTAAGACAGCAGGACTCCAAACATGGCATCCGCATGGCTGATGGCAGCAGTGGGAAAGCTGTCTGTCCCCTTGCAGGGCTGGCTGGAAGGAGCCTCAGCATTTCTGCACTGCTAACCTGCACAGCTTGCTCTTTCTGTCTTCACAATCGTCATTCTTCAGAAACCTAAACAGTTACTTTCCCTCATCTGCAAAGCCCCCAAGGGGGGCAGCCAGATGGGTAGCTGCTGTTGATGAAAACTTCTGAGTTGAGTAAGGAATTTTTGTGGATGTTAGAACCTCTAGCTCAGGCTGAAATTCTGTTCTCAAAGCACATGATGAAATCCCCAGTCACCTCAAAATCAGCTGCGTGGTGGCAATTCACATGCCCGGTTAACCTCAGCCAACTCCACATCCCAGGACCCCTCGCTGCCAGTCCTGAGGTAGCTTTCCTGGCTGTCAGTTGTCTTGACATTTACCTGAACTCACCCAAAAGAGGGTCAGAGAGCTCTGCGGCTATTACTGCATATATACATGTGTGGCTCAAACCATATTTTCTGTACTACGTTGGTTAAGTCATTTAAGCTTCATCGGTCTGTTCCCTTATCTGGAAAAACAGGGATAATCCCTTATCCTCACAATCAAAGGATCTCTGTGAGGATTAACTATATTAGCATGTGGACGAAGAACAGCTACGATTTATTCGGTACCTACTTTACTCCAGTCACTATGCTAAATGGCCTAGTAAGGGTACCCAATTTAATCCTGTGAGATGTGGGCACATAGTGCAGATAAGGAAAGTGAGAGTAAGAAATGTTAAATAATCTACCGAAAGTCAACCAGGAAGTAGGCTCCAGGGTGAGGATTTGCATGAACCCAGCTCGTGGGACCTCCCAGCGCATGCCTTCTCTCTACAGGGTCTAGCCTCTGTGCAAGGGCACAACAGAGTGTCTGGCATTAGGTAAGAACTCAAGGGGAAGCACATGCCCTATGTCAGGTCTCTTCCCTTTCTTAACACTGACTGGGATGCTTTGAGATTCTGGAGCATCCATGGCTCTGCCCCATCACACCCCACTTCTGTGAGAGTTTACGCGTGTAAACTTCCTGAGTCTTGGCTTTTCTCCTGCAAACTCAGTGTTTACAAAGCCAAATAGTCAGGATTTATTTCCGTAGCAGTTCACACAGTTGTTTAAAGTTTTACTGCTCGAAGTATGATCCCTATACCAGCATCACTGATATCACCTGGGGACTTGTCAGAACTGCTCCTTCAGCCTATTGCTGTGTGACCCTGGCTAAGTTAAACTAGCCTGTCCGCACCTTCGCATCTTCCCCAGGGCCCCAGGGAAAGGAAGCTCTGATAGGAAAGCTCTCAGAATTTCTTAATGTTTACTATTTCTTTTCATCCTCACATTTTGCATTCCTACTTTGCCCCTTTCTGTTGCAGTAATCTCATCTGTAAAATGGACTTAATATTACTTTTAGTTTCATAGAGCTATTAGAAGGATTAAAAGCGATAATGCGCATGAAGTGCCTGGCATATAACAGCTGCTCAGTAGATGGTTCCTTTTTTTCTTCTCCCAGCCCCATTAGGTGCTGCCTCACACTACTGCCTACAGGGATGCTACCTCCTCAGTGAGGCCCAACTTCCTTGAAGGTACAGAATGTATCTGGTGTTCTTCTTTTACATTGCAGCACATAACGCAACAGGCACACAAATCCCACATATAACTGGCATCTACTACATGCTAGATACTATGAATGGGCCCCCAAATGGCCAAGAACTTATTCCTGCCTTCAGGAGACTTATTATGTAGAAGGGAAAGACAGATATAAGAATTAATTATAGTTCAACAAAAATAGTAAGTATACCATGGATTTTTAAAAAAGTTATATATAGGAACAGAGAGTAGATGGAAACTGATTTTAACTGAGTAGAGCAGGGAACACTTCCTGGAGGTGGGGGCATTTGAGTAGGGCTTTGAAGAAAGAGTAGAAGGTTGGTAGGATTCCTTTATCAAGGGATGAGGCTGCAACCTGAGGGCTGAATTAAAGCACTATATCAGTTTATCCCATAGATATTTATTGAGCATTTATTATGTGCCAGGTATAGTTCTGTTCACTGGGAATATAGCAGAGGACCAAAAAATACTTGTTTTTTGTTTTGTTTTGTTTTGTTTTTGCCATCAGACGTGGGGTGAGGGAGTAGGACAAGAAACATATAAATAAAATATAAAGTTTGTCCGATAATGGTGAGTTTAGGGAGAAAATACAGAGAAAGGGGAAAGGCAGTGTGGGGGGTGGGGGTGCCAATATTTTAATGCAGTGGTCAGGTAAAGTCTCACTGCTGAGGTAGCATGAGAGCAGAGACCTGAGGGAAAGGATGCAGCCAGTCCCCCCACTGGAGAGAAGGGCATTCCAGGCAGCAGGAATCTCAAATGCAAAGACCCTGAGGCAGAAGCATGCTTGATGTGTTGGAGCAATGGCACAAGTGAACGTGAGAGCAGTTTATCACTGCGCTTGTCAAATGGCTGAAAAGAGGAAAGCGGCACCCCTGGCTTCTTCAGGCTGATTCGACCTGCTGCTGAGTGAAGCATGTGTGAAAATCACTCTAGCCCCGCCCCTGCACCTTACAGACATTCTCACTGACACACCTGTTCAAAATGATCTCTTAATGTGTCTCTATGCCTCTCTAGAGAGGGGGCAACTGGTGGCCAGAATATTTTATTCATCTCTGTACCCCCAAGACCTACCAAAGTGACCATGACATTTTTGGACATCCAGTAAATATCCATTGGTTGAATGAATGAATATTATCTATATGCATGTTTACATCCTCTTAATCACCCTCAGTTTCCTGTATACCAAGCAGAAAGGGACCAGAAAGAGTGGCAAACCTTCTGCCAGGGAACCGCCTGTGTGCAGATGCTGGTAGAGGTATGGAACCAGTTCCCATGAAACACATCAGAGAGACTGTGGGTTTTAGTGTGAAGGAGAGAAGACTTTAGGGGTGCTCAAAACCCTCTCCAATATTTAAAAGGCTGCCACTGAAAGGCAGGGGTAGATTTACTCTGTGGGGCCCCCAGGGGGAAAATGAAAATCAGGCAATAGAAGATGGAGTACATTTTTGCTTTGATAAAATAACTTTTTAATAATGATTTTATAAGGGCGTGGGGCTGCTCTGTGTAGTGGGTGGATCCCATGACTAGAACGATGGCAAACGTGAAGCCAGACCTACATTTTATCAGGACATGCTACAGCAGTTCGCAAGATTGACGCATAAGACTACTTCTGATGATAAGAGTCAGAGGTTCTAAACTATTATTATTAATTTTTTTTTTTAGAGAGAGGGGACAGGTGGGAGAGAGAGAGGGCTAGAGAAGCACTGATGTAAGAGAGAAACATGGATTCGTTGCCTCGCATATGCTCGCCGACTGAGGACTGAACCCGCAACTCAGGCATATGCCCTGGCTGGGAATCAAACTGGCAACCCTTCTGGTTTTTGAG
This sequence comes from Mormoops blainvillei, assembly GCA_004026545.1. NCBI lineage: Eukaryota > Metazoa > Chordata > Mammalia > Chiroptera > Mormoopidae > Mormoops > Mormoops blainvillei. The sequence goes on along the minus strand of PVJD01002226.1, from coordinate 123,532 downwards.
ATAATGCCCAAGCAGCTGAACCACACCAGCCAGGGGCATTATTTAAATCTTTACACCTCTGAAGCAGGCATTTCTACCCCTGTTTTACAGAAGGGGGAAGAAGGTCCAGAAAGAAGGCGGCTGGAGAATACTAGCCAGGGCCATGCCCCTGCATCCCCATGACGGCCTTCCAGCTGTGCCCTGGTTCTCTGAATGAGGTCTGTCCAGAAAGTATCCAGCTATGACCTATGAAAAATAGGCATTTATTGAAGAAGGTACAAGATACAAGAAATGTCATATGTAGGACAATGACGCGTCAGTCCCCTTCAAAGTTATGACCTTCTTGAAGAAATCTGGTTCATTGGTAACGGTTTGAATCAAGTTATTAGCAACTGCAACATGATGTTCCTTCTGCACTGGTAGCAGAAGCCACAGAATGAATTTTACCATGGCATGTTTCATGCCAAGATCCCGAGTCAAAATCTCAGATGTGGTAGTTTTTGGAATCCCCAGCTCAGCCCGTAGTTGTCGCACTGTCAGTTGCTGATCTTTGTTGACTGCAGCCTGAACATGTTCAACATTCTCAGGTGTTCTGCTTGTGGCAGGCCTTCTAGAGTGTGGATCTCATTCAACAGATTCTCAACCATCTTTGAAGCGTTCGTGCCACACTTTTATTTACGCTGCACTCATTGCAGAATCCCTGAAAGCCTTCTGAATCATCCAAATAGTTTCCTCAGAGGAATGTTCAAGCTCAGTCATTTTGAATGAGGAGGCCACACAGTCCACATGCTCACTCAACAGCATCTGCCACCCCCACTGACTAGTACAGTGAAGTTGTCATTGTTCGCACATGCACATTCCAGTCCACTCTCCTTGGCTGCCAGATTATATCAGTGTTTTGCAAACCATTCTCATTATATAAACAATGGCTGGACTTTTTCCAGACAGACCTTGTATGTGCTTATCTGTGTGCTAAACACCTGCCCTGACACAGCACAATGCGCCCGAGACTTTGAGGGAGGCTGCGTTTTCTAGTACTATTTCCAAGTTCTCATTCTTTCCATTTAATTCCAACATATACCCCCAAGTATTTGTTTCCCATCTTCCAACTTGGTGTGTCTGTCAGACTGCATCTGGTACAACACAGAATGACAGTCTTGGAAAAGACTTAAGTATCAATCATCTTCAAGTCTCTCCTCCAGATCTGGAAAGTGAGGACCAAGGAAGAAGCAAGGAGTTGATGGTCTAGTAGGAAAGTAAGGGCTATGAATCAACAATGATAGTCTTAGAGTTTGGTTACGTGTTATGACAGTGAGAAGGAGAGAGGGTTTCTGGAGGATACACCTGAGCTGAGACTAAACTGAAAAGACTGGTAGGAGATAGCCCTGCAAAAGACAGAGAAGAGCTCTCCAGGAGGATGGAACAGCATGAGCATCTATCCCTTCAGGAAAAAGGACTGCCACTGATTTTATAGCCATCACTTCCAGAAGGTCAAGAGCTACTGATACCAACCTGGACTGTCAGTGCTGTTTCTAAGCTGAATCTGTGCTCAGATGCATAGGTGAGATCTCCTCATACCTCTGGTGGAGACTCAGGACATCTGAAATGTAGGCATCTGAAATTTTGAGTGTATCTGCTCTCTGCCAACAACAAACATTATTAAAAAAGACAGGACTCAGCCTTCCTTATTCTAAATTACTAAAGTATTTAAAATTACATTGAGCCAGTATCTGGTTATCTCCAAAGACTACATGTAATTACCCAGAGGTTGAGAACTCTTCATGTGGCATCAAGATGGCAGCAAACAAACCACTTGGCCCACAGTGGGCATTCACTATAAGCTCGTTGAACTAAATGCATTTCTCAATGGACGCTAAGTTCCTTAGGGCAGGGACCGGACCAATGTCTTTGACCAATGTCTGGCACATAGTAGGCTTTCAACAAATCCATGCTGAATGGATTAATGAATGAATTCAATAATCAAATGAATAGTATCAAAAATAGTTATCATGTTTTTTTAGTGATTACTATGTGCCAGTCATCATACTGAGTGCTTTTTTCTCCTCCCCAGCTTTATTGAGGTATAATTGACACATAAAATTGTGAAATATTTAAAGTATACACTATGATGACTTGATATACATATACATTGTGAAAGGATTCCTCACATCTAGTTAACCAGTACATATTTATCTTTTTTTTGGCTATGCCTAAGTGCTTTATTTCTATCATCTCCCTAAAACAATCCTACAGGGTGAGCATTATCATTGCCATTTACAGTCAAGGAGACTGGTGTCCAGAGGTCTCAGGTCCCAGGACCACCTGTGGCTCCAAAGCCCATACAGGCTTTAATAGTGTTTTCTGATTTCAGAGACGATACTGACCAACCTGTTCAAGCAGATGTAAAACAAGGCCTCTGTTACTACGGTAAGGCACACGGAAATTCACAAAAGGCACACGCAATGATTTCCAGCAGTCCTCAAAGCAAAAAGGGCTAGCTCCAAAGGTACATTATTTCACAAAGAAAACCAGCCAAACAATTCTCAAAGGAGTTTTTAAAAACTTTTTTAGTTTGTCCTATAAAATAAGTTGCTGCAAATAACAGTTCTCAATATATTTCAATAACAAACCTCAATAAATGAAAAATGGAACTAATTTGAACCCTGTCTAATTTTCTTCTGTTCTGTTCAAGAAAGAAAGGCGATTCATAAGGTTAAAAGTTAGTGAAAAGTATAACTTAGAAAACCAAAGTAAAATATATCCTAGGCAATGAACCGGGAACAGAAGACACCTCCTGACAACGATCTTACCTTCAGTATTTATCACACAAAAAGAAGTGTTCCGACTGATGACCCTGGGGCAATGAAACATTCTTAATCTCAACAACATGAAATTATGTTCCAGAATATTTTATGACAGGAAAGAATAATCACACATTTAAAAATATTTTTGACAAGGGTTGACACAAAAAGAGGAGAAATTTGGCAAACTCCCAGCTAGCCAGAGAAATGAACCAAAACTCTTAATTCTTGGTTGGCTTACTTTCACATGAAACAAAGGTCTGGATGTCAAATAGCCAAGACTTGCCAACCAGAATGAGTGTTAACCAACAGGTGATTCCAGAAATGCAGCTGATAGATTAGGGTTTAGCAACAAAGGAAGAAGAGGTATGAGAAGTTACCAGGTTAATACTAATTACTTCGGCACTGAGACAATGGCTTCCAAATCTCCCATCCGACACTATTCTCATAAAAGACATGTGGAGGTGCCTGATATCATGTTGGGATTTAGATTACAGGCGATAAGTCATGTGAGAGGGCTTGGCACAAGGTAAATGCTTCACAAATATTAACTGAATATAAATGTATTAAAACTGTCTTTACTTGAAGTAAAAGGAAATCCATGGCTCTCAATGAAGGAGATGAGATAAATAACTTATTTGTGCAGAGATAAGTCAGGATGTCAAATATGAGCTGGAGAAGGATTTTCTCTGAAAATCTTTGTCAGTGTGTCATTTCTGAGGTTCTCTGGCCTTGGCTGTCCCACTAATAGCTATGTGAAATGCAGAGATGAATGCCCCATCCCTACTGTCAAGAGGTTCATTGAGAGTGGAGTACCAGATATGAAGCTCACAACCATGGTCTGACAGCTCAGTTCAGTTCCAGCAAATGTTAAAAGAGAGAGAATTCCCCAGGTCCAGAAAAATGAAAAGAAACAAGAGACGAAAGTATGTCTTCCCTTTTCATCACCACTCATCTTGCAGGTCAGAATAAGACCCAATAAAGAAAGAAAAACCCAAGCACAAAAGCACTGATGCAGAAATGAGTCTCTGGAGTAGGAATGGAGGACTGAAGCCATTTCTGATATATATTTTTTTTAAGTTAAGGGATTCTTCAGGAATGGCTACACCAAGCAAGTGTGACCAGCCTCACTACACCATCAAGAGCGTGGGAGAGGTGACAATGAAGGAGTGCCTGGGAATGTGCGTAAGAATCACAAAATGTAAACATTTTCTAATGACTCAGCTCTTTCAGGCAATGGAAAATGAAATGCCACCCTGACAATTTGGAAACCAAACGAACCCATAATTTAAATCATGCCCAGGACATGCTCAGTATTCAATAATTTTCAACAAAAAAGTGTAGCATGTGACAGGGTTGTGCTGGTAGTAGAGGGCTGGCTCCACATGGCACTGTTTTCTGTTCCTCTGGAGAGTCAATAAGACTTTCCAAAGCCTCCACTTGCCCACTCACATGCAGTAGAGGATGCCACCTCTTTCTTAACAAAGGAGATGTGGTCATCAGGTAGAAACTATCCCAAACTGCCTCCTTCCCCTCTACCCACAAATGTATCCCTAATGCATACGTATAGTCCACAAAATGCTGAAGAAAAAAAGCTTCCTTGGGTAATGAATGCTATGTATTATACCATTCCTTTTAAGATTTATAATATACATTAGCATAGACTCAAAGAAGCCATGATAAAATGAAATCCCTTTTTAAGTTGGCTCACTTCAGTCTCCCAAACTCATTTGGTCATAGAATCCCTTTTTAAAAACATATTACCTATTACACATCTTTGGGAAAGACTTTCAGATGGAATTCCCAAATGAACATCACTCTTTGATAGAGAACTGAATCCTATCTCAAGATTAATTACCCTAAGGTGGGGGAGGAGTTTGGGCCTCAGCTCTGAGCTAAGATTCCTGAAATACGAGAGGGGCCAGCAGAAAACAAGGAGACCAAGCCAGAGAATACTTCTAAGGTCTCTTTTCACTCTGATACTCCATAAGCCTGTTTCTTAGAAGGTGTCACAGAGACTTGCTCTTGGGATAATGTAGTCACAGAACAAGAAGATATAGTGGGGTGGGGGGTGGTGGCAGACATCTGAGGACATATTTTCATGTCAGTATAACTTGTACAAGTTTGGTTCTAGCTCATTTGTGTCAGTAATCAGCATGCAGCGAGCTCAAGGATTTTCACTAGAAGAATGAAAGACCCAAGGATAAAACAAAACATAATTGTTTGGCTGTATGGACACCCAAGCGACAGCACACACAGACAGGCCACACATACAGGCATGCACATGCACATCAGCTGTAGGTAACTAACTAGGCATATGTCAGTGGGAGGAGGTATAGTGCTGCAGATTAAACTAGAGACTTGGGAGTCAGACAAACATGGATTCAATGTTGCTCTGCCACTTAGAAGCTGTGTGACCTTGGACACATAACTTAACCTTTCTGAGCATGTTTCTCCACCTGTAAAATAAGGCTAATAATACCTACGCCTCACAGAACTGCTATAAAAATTATATTACTGTATGTCAGGTGCTGTTCTGAGTGTTTTACATATATAATAAAAGGTTTTATTTATTTTTAGAGAGAGGGGAAGGGAAGGAAGAAAGAGAGGGAGAGAAACATGTATCACTTGTTTCCTACACACCCCCAACCAGGGACCTGGCCCACGACCCAGGCATGTGCCCTGAATGGGAATTGAACTGGTGCCCCTTTGGTTTGAGGGATGACGTCCAACCCACTGAGCCACACCGGTCAGGGCTGTTTTACATATATTGATGCTAACAATAATCCCATCAATATCCCTATTTTACAAATAAGAAAACTGAGGGACAGAGAGGGTAAGAATTTGCTTGTTGTACGGTCGGTAAGTGGTGAAACTGGGACACAAATGCAGGCGCTGTAGCTCTCATCACTAGGGTATCCTGCATACCACAGTCCTGGATTATAACAGGTCCATTATATTCCCCCAGATGACACAGATGCACATACATAATACACAAATATCCCACACCTCCTCTTCCTCTTAGGCTTTTAAGACTTGCTGTTTTTATCATTAGTTTATTTCACGAGTCAGTTCAAGTGGGCAGCATGCAGACACCAGTTTCCCAAACACAAGGATCATATCTGGCTGCTCAAGGAGCAGAAGAACAGATACAACCCTGAGAAATGTAGTTCATTCTGAACGATGACTCACAACCACGATTTTCACAAACAGCCTGCTAATTAAACTTTCTTATGAACTCTGCTAACTAATTTTTCCAATGCATGGAGGAAAAATCATTCATTACAGACCGGAATCCAAAATTTAATATTAACGGCACAAGTAGGATCTGTGGCATTGTAATTTGATAAGCTTGAGCATTAATAACAGTTAGACATTGATGTCTGAGGGAGTTAATAAGCTTTTGTTGAGATGCATGTAGATAACTGAACAAAACATCTGGAAGGCAGACTAGAAATTAAAGCTAGTTTATCATGGGAAGCTGGTATTCGATTTACCCTTACAGACCCCTGCTTACGACGTCCTATCTTCTGGACGCTGCTGTGATATCCTGAACTGGTGTAGCACCTGACGACCTACCAACACATTGGCAATTCACCTGATGTCATAACACATAGGAAGGTGGAAAGAGCCTGTGTTATTTTCCCCATTTTATGCACAACTGGAGGTACAGAATTGTTTAATCCCCTTAAAATCTCACAGCTACAGCTAGAATGAGAAGTTGGTGGATCTTTCCATTTTATCATGTCGTCACTCATAAAAGTGGCCTGATTTTAAAAACAATCTCAGAAATCATCCTGATATTTTCAAATATTGAACCAAAGGCTTTCATTTACAATCTTCCAGAACTGCTAACACTGCTGTTCATGATTACTGTAGCTATTTCTGAGGCTTCCTGGAACACATCCTACACAGGCACGTTCACGACCGAGGGAGAATGGCAAGAATGCGGGGAACCCTCTATGAAAGTCTCTTGTCCCAACTGGCAGCAGCATGTGGTCAGGCAGACAGGGGTACACAGACAGCTTGGCCACTTACCAGCTATGTGACCTCGGGTCAGTCACTTTAAGCTCCAGGAGCCTTGGTTTCCTTATCTGAAGAAGGAGGCCGCTATCACCTCTAGGGGTTGTGGTCAGGATTGAATGAGATAACAAATATAAACAAATGGCATCTAGGAGTGCTTAATAAATGTGAGTCCCCACCCCACTCCCCTGCTTTCTCCTACGCTGTCTCCCACTTCACACTTGGAATCACATAACTGAGGCCTGAACCAGGAGGAGATATTCACTTTCTCTTTCCTTGCTTTATCCATTTGCTGCTCAGGGGTAGAGGACCCTTGGTGAGAAGGGGGAAGGAGTTATGAGACAGAAGGGGACCCTCCTTCCTCTTATAGGTTGCTTTAATTTACAAGTGTCTTCGCTTGCGTCACCTGGTTTGAATTCACAATTACTCTCCAAAGAAGGTAGGGTCAGGATTTATCTTCTTACTACATATTGAGAGAACGGAGGTTCGAGGGGATAAGGTGACTTATGCAAGGCCACACACACAAACCTATTAAGTATGCATCTGAATGAGGGCCGGGGGATGGTGCAGGACTTCATTAACGTCTGTCTCACTTCTGGTTGGTTCACTGCACTGTGTCTAGTATTTCTGACAAGAAGGCATTGGGGGGATGTGTTTCAGGGGCTCTGGGGCTCTGAGGTAGTGCTCTATGTCTTTTCTCCACTTAGAGGGTGGTCTGTCTTATTGGGGAGGTTCCACTGACTGGGGAGGGGTAGACTGGGAAGAGAAATGGTGGTTGGGGACTAGTGCCAGTTGGCAGGGTCAGGGCCAAGAAGTGAGCAGACATTTGATTTTCCTGTTTGTTGTCCAGTTCAGGGTAGTGGGCAGTGGGTAACTTGCCAGAACTCACTGCAGGAACCCTCACCAGGAACACGGAGGCAAGGGACTGAAGTTCCTATGTGCCCAGCCTCGGGATTGCAGGGGAGGAGGGAAGACTGAAGAGACTCAGAGCCAGGAACACCTTGGTTCAAGGCAGCAAGCAAGGAAGCCCCTTCAAAACACTTCCTTTGGGGCACTGTTTACACCATATGTTAATGAAACAGGGATTCCACTCAGGCAGTTTCTCTGGGTCACTGCTGCTCTGGCCATGACAAACAAGGCAATCAATCCAACATAGGTTCAAGCAAGAAAAATGAAAAAAGGAAAATGCTACACAGGTGATTTCAGGCTCCATATCCCATCCCTGCTATAGCTGGCCACGTCCCCGCCATCACGAGTGTGGAGGAAGTGGGGGTGGGGCGGGATCCTGGTTATCACTTGAGAATAGGATCAAGGTTGTCACCATATCTTTTCCCTTGACATAAAGAAAGTTCAGGTTAGGTGGTCTGTTATTTCTCAGAGAAGTCACCTAGCCACATTTAATTTACACATTTTTCTTGTCTCCTTTTACCATTCTATGCCTATTTCCTAGCTCTACCTTGCTTTGTAAAAAAAGAACTATGGCTATTTTAGTTTTAGCTCTTTTCCATATTATCTTATAAGCCAACTCAAATCCTTTTTGGATCAAAGGGCATATATACAAATAATAAGGCAGAAAGAGAGGGTAGGACAGAAAAGAAGTAAAAGAAAAAAGAGAAGGAGGAGGAGCAAGGAAAATAAGAAGCCAAGAGCTCTTGACTCAAGTATTCTTTGGGCTGAACTGGCCACATCTTTAAAGTGAATACAGACGTTGCCTATACTGGCTATTTCAACAGGGTCAGAGGAAGTACTACACATAAAAAATTCTGAAAACAAACATGAAGGATAAATACTGGGGATTATTAAGTATACATTTTATGCTCATTCCACCAATAACATGATTTAATTTGATTCAAGATGCTTGTGATGAGATATTTCATTAGCGGCCATAGGAATTAGAGTAATTACCCTAAGTAGCTGTATCCACTTAATGTTGATGGGACCTTGCATCTCACCAGACATCCAACTACATCCAAGCAGAAAACCAAACTTGTAAGTCTGCGAGAAATTACAGTAGATAGAAAGAAAGTCACTGAGAAAACATGTACCTGACCTCAGTGAGATAAACAATGACCATCAAATCACAGATGCCATGGGAAGCCTGAAAACCGTCCCCCTCCTTCTGTGTTAGGTCAGGTTATCTATTAGCAAAGTTACTTATCCTGTGTTAGGTTGGGTTATCTGGAGTCCAAACGACTTGCGTTCAAATCTCAGCCCTACTGCTTATTAGCTGTGACCTTACATAAACCCTTAACCTCTCTGAGTTTCCGTTATTTCAACACAAAGAGGGTACCAACACTTACCCACAGAGTGGTCCTGGCTGTTCTAGTCACTATCCCTTGAAGATGTCTATGAAGTTTGGCTTAGCTACTTCCTCTACATGGACCTGTCTCCTACAATCTACTTTCTACCAAGTTCAAGACTCACTCCTATTTGACATTTGTTCTGAGAGCCCCAGCCCACTATCACCTTTTTGTCCTTTGAATACCTATGGCTGACGTCTCCTTCGTTCAGCAGAGGCAGAGTGGTAAGGTAACAGAAAGACCACAGCCTTTTCAGTCAGACCGATTCTAACTGATTTAAACCTTGGCTTCCTTACCTGTAAAGTGGGAATAATACCATTGATGATGCATAACTAATATAAAGCTTCAATGAGACAACATATATAATATGCCTGGTACTCTAGCTGACACTTAATAGGCATTCCATTAAACCTCCAACTTCACTGTATTAGTACAGCACTTTTGTGCTATCTTTCCAATGAAATTAACAGCCAGGGTCAAGAAGGGTGAGTTTGGGCCATGGTGAAAAACAAAACAAAACAGCAAAGGTGGATGTGTAAGTGACATGCATTCTGAGCAGGCTTCCTGCCCCTTCCAGACCTTAGGCTGCTGTAGGGCCCCAGAATTTGTCCAGCTTCCCCAACTCATTGACTTTTCTAACAGCAACATGTGGGCACAAACAATGTCTTATCCTCTCTGGCTTCCTCAGAGTTCCTGATACAGAATTTCAGAGAAGAGGAGGGAAGGGAATAACTTTTATTTGGCCTGAAAAGGGCAGACACAAAATAAATACTATTGGCTGATTGAAAATGTTCTATAAATGTAAAAGCCTTATACAAATATATGGTCTCTATCTGAATTTTATCTTCTCTCCAAACTAGAAATATCTTCTTCCATCAAAACTCAATTTGGGGACTGTAGGAAAAAACGAAAAGGCAACTTAGGGATCTTTAGTTCTGATAAGGAATAAAGACATATAGAGTTCATCAGTTAAGAGCAGTAAGAGAGATGTGGAATGAGGGTGGGGAAGCAAATTGAAGAAAGAAATCACCACTACCACATCTCACAGAAGGCAAGAAAAAAAAATGAATTTCCCATTAACACATTTCAGAAAGCACTTTCCTCCTACCCTGAAGCTGATGAATTACATTTTTAGATAATGTGTGGAAATTTCAGTTTGACATTACCTTCCTCCTTAGTTCCTAGTCTCAATCAACCAGGTCATTCTACAGAGAAGGAGGGAGTGAGCAAGTGACTGTGTGTGGGGGTGTGTGTATGTGTTGGGGGAAGGAAGGGAGGCTCGGTGAATAGGGAATTGGTCTTATGAACCAAACAGTCAGCTAAAGTACAGAAATAGAAAATCCTTAAAATACCCAGGCCTGATTCACATCCTAGGTAAAAATCCTTTGAGACATCTCTCCTGGGATGTGAGAATACTTTCCTCAGGTTATCTGAGTTTGGAAGCAGGGCAGAATTGTCTGATTTGGAAGGGAAGATGAAGGGGAGTATAGCCAGGGGGCAAAAAAAAACAACAACCCAAAACCAACCAGATCTGGTCTGTAATCCTATTGCCATCCTGGGGGGAAAAATTGTGTCAATAGAAGCAGAATGTATCTGTACAAACTCTAAACCTCACAGCTTCACTCATTTGCCAACCTGTTCTAATTGGAAAGGATGGGAGGTCTATGATTGCCCTTGATGGGTGTGTAAGAGGCACAATGATCATGGTTTACTGTTTGCACTTAACGTTCTGATATTCTCCAAATTCCTCTTAATAAGGCAGACTTCTATTCACTTCATTAGGCTGCCAAATCCTTTCCATACCTGAAAATTTTCCATTCACCCTCAGTAATACATCTCCCTCAGTCAACAAATCAAAATTATTTTCCTCTTCTTCATGAAGTACACATAAGATGACTGCAGAGAGGTGATAACTAAAATGACAGATGCAAATCTGTATGATTTTCCTCTGAATTCAGGAAACACATCGCACTGTCCCAAGCACATTTGTAAAATCAACAGCAAAATTGTGCTGATAAATGCTACCATTTCCTCTATCCTTCCTACCACTAATGGGTATCCCTCTGATGTGCATGCAGAAAAGTTTGTTAGCTAATCAATATCTTGGGATTTTCTTGGATATGCATAACTGAGATGGGTTTTAACTATGCTTAAATTTAAGGCAGCATCCATTTCAATTTGGTGCTTGAAAATAAAAAAAAGGTGAACGCAGTGAAGGGTATTTTGTGAAGAGAGAAAATCTGAAGATTTTCCTTGTTCAGGTAAGCAGTGACCTATTTAGATTAAAAAAAAACAAAAACAAAACAAAAACAAAACAAGCACTAGTATTTATTATTTTTTAAATGCATACTGTGCTCTTTTGCAAAACAAAAGATTTTGAACCCTAATTATGTTTTCCTTAGACTAAAAGTTTTCATTCCCTACATAATATAAGCTGAGTTGGTTTGAAAAGGGAATATGTAAGTTTAGTATTTTTATAAAAAGTACCAATTTAAACTATAAAAGTGGACAACTCACAATTAGTAAGAAAGTCCTGGGTTCAAGTCACAGCTTCCCTATTTGAAAGCTAAGTCATCTTGTGAAAATTACTCAACTGTTCCTAAGTTCAAGTTTCTTCATCTGTAAAATAACCGTCTTGAGGAGTACATGAAATTCCATCTACCGATGTCAGCATGATGCTTAGCACATAATAAGTGCTCAATAAACACTGGCTAGTATTATGAACTTGAAGAAATCCGAACTTACTATTTTTTTTATTTTTTAAAGTAACCTTTTAATTGGATTACAGTTGACACACACTTTTATGTTAGTTTCAGGTGTATAAACAAAGATTAGATATTTTATCCATTATGAAATGATCACCACAATAAGTGTAGTTACCACCTCCATCATACAAAGTTATTATAATATTATTGACTACATTCCCTATGCTGTACATTATATCCTCATGGCTTATTTATTTTATAGTTAGAAGTTTGTACTTCTTAGTCCCTTTCACCTGTCCCCCACCCACTGCACATTCCTCCCCTCTGGCAACTACCAGTTTGTTCTTTGTATCTGTGAGTCCCTTTCTGTTTTATTTGTTTATTTGTTCTGTTTTTTAGATTCCACACGTAACTGAAATCTTGCAGTATTTGTCTTTCTCTAACTTATTTCACGTGCATTATACCCTCTAGATCCATCCATATTGTCACAAATAGTGAGATTTCATTATTCTCATGGCTAATATTCCATTGTGTGTATGCATATGTGTGTGTGTATGATGCCTTTTTTATCTATCAATCTATCAATGGACACTTAGGTTGTTTCCAATTCTTGGCTATTATTAATAATGCTGCAATGAACATAGGGGTACACAAATCTGTTTGAATTAGTGTTTTTATTTTCTTTGAATATATACCCAGAAGAGAAGGGTCACAAGGAAATTCCATTTTTAATTTTTAAATTTTCTTAAGTATAATTTTTTTATTGTTGTTCAAGTATGATTGTCTCCATTTTCCCACCAGTACTCCCACTCCTCCCACCTCCCACTCTCAATCCTACCCTCCTTTCGCTTTGTCCATGGGTCCTTTATAGGGTCATCAAGGAACCATTTTTAATTTTTTAAGGACCTTCCATAGTGTTTTCCATAGTGGCTGCAGAAATTTGCATTTGTACCAACAGTGCACAGGGGTTCCCTTTTCTCCACATTCTCACCAACACTTGATATTTGTCTTTTTGATGATATCCATCCTGACAGGTGTGAGGTGGTATCTCACTGTGGTTTTGGTTCGTATTTCCCTGGTGATTAGTGATGATGAGCATCTTTTCATGTGTCTGTTTGCCATCTGTATGTCTTCTTTGGAAAAATGTCTATTTAGGGTACTAGGCCCATTTTTTAAATCGTTATAAAAATATTGAGTTGTGTGAGTTCTTTATAGATTTTAGATAACAACTCCTTATAGGATATACTGTTTGCCACAATTTACTTATTTAAATGAGCTACTCTTTTTAAAGCATTTAGTAGAGTGCCCAGAACACACATAAGGCACACAGAAACACATAAAAGCTGCTGCTATCATTTTATTTGTCTTTTGCTGTTGTAAGAAATTATGCCAATAAACTCACCTTAGGACTGAATACACATTTCAGGTGTGAATTCAAAGCACTTAGGCGTTTTAGGATTTTTCAGAGCCTTTTATTATTTATAAAGTCATCTCAGAAGTAAAACTCAATCAAATTCCTATAGCGTCCCTATAAGTCCAGTTCCTTAAAAGTGTATGTGGTAACATAAAACAATCCACAATCCTCCCTCTCCTCTCCCTCTTCAACTGGAGAGGCTGTATTCCACATGATGCCTCTTGGCCTCAATGCTGTAACTCACTGCCACCCCCTGCCCCCACTGCTGCAGCCCACATCCCACATCTCATCTACAGGGAGGGACACACAGGATTATTAGCACTTTCACAAATCCCAAAAGGAAAGGAAGTAACCTGATGTCACAGAATCAAAACTGAATTGGTTCCTTTACTCAGAGATGTGATTCCATACACAAAGGCGGTGGCAAAGTATTCACCCTGTTTTCCACAGCAGTGAAGGGTCTTTTTTTGTCTTATTCTGCTTTAACTAAGCCAAAGGTGTGTTATAAAGGAACAAATGAAGAGATGGATTAGAGGTGGGGTTTGGGAAATGTTATCTTTGTTGGTTGGGCTGCAACTTCTAACCAAATTAATTTTTTGATATGACAAAAAATTAAGCAGCTTTATGTGCCAAGACTGCTTCATATTAGTCTGCTGTTTCCAAAGAGGCACACCCTGGCTCTACTTCCTTTGTCCAAATCACAGAAGAATAAAAAAGGTTTCTGCTCTTAGACTGAAATTTTAGCTGAATTCCTTTGCTTTTCTTCCCTCTACCTAAATCTGAACCTCATCTTTCAAACCTTCCCCGATAGCGCCAGCTAACATTGGTCTCACCCCTTCTCAACCAGCCACAGCCTCGATAGTCTGTTTCATAAACCAATCACTCCACACATTCGTTTTTATAATCAATAATGGTCAGTTTCAAAACCCTCTCCTTAAAACCTGTTTCAAAGCTTTGACATGCCTGAAATGGATAGAAAACTACTCTTAAGACCCACGCTTCACGGGTACACAGAGACTGACATTAAGTAGAAACAGAATTTTTTTTAATCACTGTGATGCAAATAATCACACACCCTAGATGGGCAGATAGAAACTGTTTGTTACTGTACACTAATTTATTTCTGGGGATTTTTATGATACTTTTTTCTCCTTTCTCTATTCATGTTGGAACAGAGTGATAACAAGACAGATAATTATCAAAATGCAATTTGACATTCCAGCTTTGCTGGCTTTAGGACATACCCTGAGCCACCTAACTCTTATCCTGCCTGAGCCATGTTTCCTCCCCTAAAACACTGATTATCTAGGAATCTGGACTCAGTGATGCAGTCTAAAGCTTGAAGAAAAAAAAAGACAACCAACCAAATAAAAAACAAGAAACAAATTCAATCCTCTGCAGTCCAAGGGAATAGTATAGTTTCTGTTGAGGGTGTGGTATTCTTTGCCTGAGTTCCTAGGTTGGGCGGATCCTTGCTCTCCAACTTCCCTTTTTCTCCAGCAGCAGAGGCTGCAGGTGGATGGAGAAAAATAGAGGACATGGCTCCCAGGGCCATCACATGTCCACAGCTGCACACAAAAGCAACTTGGGACACACGCTCTCTCTCCCTGGTATCTAGATTATCTTGATAAGTGTCCTTTCACAATTGGAAAAAGAAAATCTAATATCTCTGAGTAGATAAGTAACAGAGATGTCCACAAGCACTGTAAGGGAATCTTAAGCCTGGCACTTTCAGTAAATTTGGCTTTACTCTGAAGGCTGACTTGTATCCCCAAAGGAAGATAAATATTGTTATCTTTGCCTCCTGTTATACACAGGAATCTTGTTTAAAGCCATAGTGCATACTAGGAAGACTCTTCAGAGGATGGTCAGCAGCCACTACTCAGAGGAACACAGTAATATTTCCCTGGGTTATGGATGGGGGTTAGGCAGGGACCGTCACTTAACGCAGGCAAGGGCACTCTGCATGTGCTTCTGGATAAGATCATGCTTTTGGAAACTGGGGGTAACTCCCAGCTTCCCCATATGCTAATAACTGTGATGCCTGGTTAAGCTACTTAAACTTGCTAAGCTCCAGCGTTCTCATCTAAGAAAATGGAGGCTGTTCTCAGTGTTAAATGAAATAAGGTATGTCCAGTGCTTAGCAAGTACCTGGCATAGAGTAAGTACTTGATGAATGATCGCAATTATGTCTTCAGTACCACAACACTTAAGTCCGTGCCCAGATTTCCCCTCTGTGTTTTCTCAAATGCAGAATACATTCACAGCCCACAGACAGGAGTGAATCCAGGCTAGAGGCAATGCCATCAACAAAGAGTCTCTGTCTCTCTCTCCCTCTCTTTTCCTCCCTCCATCGCTCTCCCCCCTCTCTCCTAATTATCTATCTATCTATCTATCTATCTATCTATCTATCTATCTATCTGTCTATCTATCTAATCTTATAACCTTCTAAGGGAATCTATTACATTCTCTTAGAGAGTGGTTTGGGCTGGAAAATCTTAATCTTTAATTCTTATCTCTTTGCCACCTCCCATCCCCCAATCCTCCCACTGGATATTCAGAACTCCTTATAAACTTCACAGGATCGAGATGCATTGAGATCTGTAGGAGGTGTTGAAGGAAAAGGGGGGACTGGGATGCTAAAAATCAGGGCAACAAAAATACCTATGATGTCATTTACCCTGACTTCTGAACCACCAGCAGCAGCCTTTCAGCTTGCCTGGTGTGATACCTCACCTCTCCCAGCCTGTGTTGTCATTCACCCCCAAATGTAGGCCTCAGAGGGTCCTCCGTTAGGGCGATTCCCACTCCTTCCCCACCTCCCCACAGTCCTATCTCTCCTCCTTCTCTGACTTTTAGTGTAGCCAATTAAACCTGAACAACGGGTAGATGGAGGAAATATGCTGCATCTATGGAATGGTACAGCAGGGACCAATTTCACTGTTAATTTAAAATGCTAGAATTAATTAGGTAGTGTAAATGAAGAATTTAATAAGCACTCTTTACAACCACAAGTTCTACTTTTATTAAACACTGCTACCAAATGAGGGCAAATATCTCCGGTCTCTCTGTATTTCCTTGCCTCATTCCCATAAGTTCTCTGCAAATAAAATTCTTTTTCTTTCTTTCTTTTTTTTTGCCTGAATTAAAAAAAATGCACAATTATAAATTTATGCCTGAATTATATTCTGCTTTCAACCCATAAGCTTCTTCTTTAAGCTCAGATGCTATTGTACGTCTCTGCTTGTGCTGGAGAGGGTGCTAAACAAACCAAAGTTGACAATTTTGGTTTTGTATACCAAATTAAAGGCTGTCTTAGAAGCTGTCACTCCTATTCAAATCCACTCGGTGAACTACCAAATTAGCATTCTTTCAGTAAAGGAATCTGCTTGTTTAAACATGTGTCTTTAGAAAACAAGGAACAACACCATGAATCAGTACTTCTTAAAAATCTCACTATGGTTCTAAGGGAACTCTTTTGAAAAGGTGATTAATAATATTCACTAATACAGCTGGCGGAGTTTCTATTTAGAAGGTAAGGCTACACCCAAAATACATTTTCTATACAGGAGTGGGAGGAAGAATCATATGCTTAACTGGTTTTAATTTGGTTTGAATTATCATCCTATTATATAAAGATTATTCCAGAATCTAAACATTGGCTTTCTGAGAGCACGGGCAATTCTGTTAAAGAATGGATGGTCCAGTGCTCTGGGACAGGGTCGCCGATGCCCTGGCCCTATTCAGAGACCTTGATAAAATTGCTCTGCTCTGGCCACTCTCCTTGAAACATACTAACTGCATCTATAATAAGAGCATCGTCCCTTCCTAAGAGACTGCTGTGCAATAGGCATTGTGCTAAGCAGTACATAGCCAGCCTCTCATTTAATCCTCACAATAAGCCCTTTGAGATAACTATTATTTTCCAATTTTATAGATGAGAAAATTATGTTTGGAGGGTTATGTGACATATTTTCAAGTTATTTTAGTTTAATGGTTTTGCAAAGTACTGAATTTATAAGGGGGATAGATTTACAAGTGAATTAGAATAATTGAAAAAAATATGTATGTGTGTATCTATATGCACACATATACACTGGATTCTCTGATTTAAAATCAAGATGATATATTTTCCTATTTTAATTATAGAGCTTCTTTTTTATTATATAGTCTAGTTGTTCATCATGTACACTCTCCAGAGAAAGGGAAATAAAAGTCAACACTCAAAAATAACAAATACTTAAAGGGGAGTGTGCACGATTTTAGGAGCACCAGAGAGCAGCCGCTTCACTGGTACTGTGATGTAACCCAGTGTTTTTCTAAGAAAATGTTCTCCCTTCCAAAAAGATTGCAGGGAAACTCCTCCCCCCACCCAAAGAATTACAGTGTCATTAGGTCCTCAATGAATACTCGTGGATGGGAAAGAATCAGAACCTAAAAATCTCAAATATTGAAGTTGTATGGGATATTGTTTCACTTTCAAGTAAAAAGTCTCTCACTTCTCAAAGAGTGTCTTCAAAACAAACAAATAAAATAAAATACCTCAAATGCAGATCTTCATTGACCATCTCCCTCCTACCTCAGAGTACTTTCATTCCAGAATAATCTGCTATTTTAGGGCCTATTTCTCCCAAGGGACCATGGGCAGTTGTGACCTCCTTCCACAAGCCCACCCCTTTAAAACACTGTCTCGCACACAGAAGAACATTGGACACACACAGACCGAATGTCTGAGAGGAAAGGAGTAAGTAGATAAAAACTAGCGTGGAGTACAGGGTGGGCAGAGGGCAGAATTTACAACTAAAGAACAAAGAGAAGGGGTGACTGATTAAGCATAAAAGGGATAAAACCAAAGGATTATTTCTCAGACAGCAAAGCTGAGGAAGCTCCAAATTCCTCATTTTCTTCCCAGTCCCACCAATCCTCAGTATGGTTTTCCGTAGTGCACACCCATATAAATTTATGACCATGTGCCCACAACATCCATGAAGGCAGGGTCCATGCGGCAGACACTCCGGTGCATCACCATGCATGTGCATGTCTGCTAGGGCCTGCACATTTAATGGAGCAACATAGCTGCAAATTCCAAACCTAGAATGTGGAAGAAGAGCATACCTGTAATTTTGTCCCTCACGAGTTTGCAGGATTCTATTTCACCAATGCTCCCAAAGAGACTCCTGAATTCCTCTTGGGTCATGTTCTGGGGTAAATAGTTGACTATGAGGTTGGTTTTGCTGTCATCTGTGGCCGCCCCTGTCTGCATGGGAGAAGGACAGTTTCTATTGTTGCTGGAGGGTCCATTGCTTGTATTGGATGTCGGGCCATTTGACACCTGAGGCTCCATGGTGCTAATTATCTAAACAAAAATAAAAATAATAAAAATAAGCCTTTTGAAATCTCAAAGACATAATTAAAGTTTTTTTCAAGCTTTAATTTAATTTTTTGAAAAGAAAGAAAACAAGACAAAGCAAGATGGAGCAAAAGAGACTGGATTGTGAACATAGCCAATTTAGAAGCATGTTTTAAACCAAAATGTTAAACTCCCCTTGCTATTTTTAGGCCAGCCCATAGATTTTGAACACAGACTAGAATGCAGTGGGAACTCTCCCATTATTTTGTTAATGAAAAGCTAATTCCTGTTTTCATTACACAATCACTCTCAGAAATGTATACTTAAGCCACACCAAATTATAATTAAAATGTAAAGTAATAATCATCATTAAAATTATAGTTCCATTAAAGCTGAAAAAGCTAAATATAGAGGGCTATGCTCACAAGATCAAATACAGTACTTGTTTATTAACTATCTCCTAAAGTAAATGACATGAAATTAAGTAGGGCTGTTGCATATGGGAAGAATTTAGATTTTCACTGATGCTTAATCACTGATCAAACTTCAGATTCCATAGGCGTATGCTGGGAAGCTACAAAGTCATCTGCTGACATTTTGCCCCTGCCACTCTGCTGTTACTGTTTCTCCTGGACCTCTATTAAAATAAAAAACATGAAGGAAGAGCTCTCTTTAGGTTTCCACCTTATGTCCAGCACATCCCGAGGCTGTCCTTTCACATGTTACTCAAAAAGGACTCTCTCGGGATTTAAATAGTTAATTAAACAAAGATTTCCACAAATGTCTGAACTACTCCAGGCAGCCTGCATGGGAATAAAGAGAGGAATAAATCTTATTCTCTACCCACAAGGAATTTCCTGTCTATAGAGGATGCAAACAGGCAAATGGCTTGCAGAAGGACAACAGGCAGGTAGTGGAGGAGTAATTAACCCTGCTAATAGCATAGGGGGATTCAGGGAAAAGTACTGAGAAGATGATGCTAGGATGAGGTTTTCAGGAAAATGAGTTTAAGCTCATGGACGTAGGTCATGAAGGTGCCCCACATGGTATGACAAACATGGAGAATCACAAAATTTCAGAGCTAGAATACACTTAAGGGAATAAAATCTAGTTCAAAACACTCAAGTTTGAGATGAATTCCAGCGACTTCTTTGTCATAATAAGAAAGTGGGGCAGAGTCTGGGCCTGCACCCAATTTTCCTGGCCTCAAATGCAGCCCATCAGTCCCACTTTTCCATCCTGTCCTACTATCATCTCTTACTCACCCTTCAGAGGGCTCTGTCTCCTCTGAAACTGATCAACTTTTTGGAAATGGAACCATGCTCTGCCACATTAGCTGTGTGACCTTGGGGAAGACTGTAGGAGACTTAGTTTTTCTCTTTTGAAAATATGGGAACAATGCTGCCCGCCTTGCTAGGTGGTAGGGAGGATCTGGTGACGCGATGTATAGAAAATGCCAGAATAGTGGTGGGAACACAACCACGACCATCGATATTAATTAAAGTCACTCTGCCAAGCATCTGATGTGACTGCTCTCACTTACTCCTCACAAGGAGGTTATGAGGCATATTCTAATAGTCTCTATATTTTATAGATGAGAAAACCATGGCTTAGCAGAGGCCTGATAACTAGCAGCTTTCGTTATTATTACAATTTGGCTGTTCAGAGGACCTTGGGGAGTAACTTTTCTAATATAATATACATGCGGTAGAGTAAAGAGATATTGAGGGTACAACTCAAAGGGTGTTTACAAAATGAACACAACTCACACCTTTTGGATCAGTATAGTAGCTTCAATCACATCATAAGAACTTTCTTCTTAGCTACGAGATCCTGAAAGGCTGGTGCAGACAGCAAGCAGAAGGCAAAGAGCCTCTGGAAAGGATCTTAAATCAAGTACTCAGCACTGATAGAAACTGTACCCAGCAAAACCTATTCAGCTGCTCTGCCCTTGAGGCAAGGGCCCAGGAAAAACGAGGGAGCTGTGTCCAGGGGGCCGCGCTAATGGAGACGATGTTGCAGAGCATCATCACGATTCCTGGCTGGGCAGTGGGTGCCTTCTCTGCCAAGCTGCCCGGCCCCCTGGGTCTGTGCAGTGCCTCCATTTGCTGTGTTGTCTCACTGCTTCAGTGAGTCAGGTGTCCAGGCAACAAACACACGGAGCACTGCCAACTTGAGAAGGAACTTGAAAAACAGAGTTTATCTAATTCAGGAGGCTTGGCGAGCAGAACCACAGAGCTGGCCAACTACTACATTTTGATATAATGGCAAAAAAGACCAGTTCCATAATCTACAGAATACCTTCCCTGCTCTCCACCTTTCTCAGGCTACCATTCTTACACCTCTCCCACAAACACCTTGAAAATATCCTGTGCTTTTGTGGCATCTTTTGTGGGGTGTTAAAATGGCATATGAAGAATAATATAAGTCATACCTAAGCATGATGAGATTCTGTAGGACTAAGACTCTTAAAGGTCACCTGATAGCCGGGTTCATCTTTTGTTCACTGGATGGATGCTCACCTCACAGACACACGTGGTGAAAGCCGGCCACTTGTCCATGTGAAAATCTCATAGGTCTCTCTGCTCCAGAAAGCTCTAGGACGTATCAAGTCTGCAGCAAAGTAATTTCAGTTCCTCAATCAGCTTTCTGCATCTCCTTACATCCTATGTGAATTTCTAATATATGTTGACTCACGGAGCTGAGCCCCATCTGTAGATCAGACAATTCTAATTGGGCTCAAACCTTCAAAAAGGAGCCATGGGATGCAATGTTTGCCCTGAGATACTGTACATTAGGCCAAGCCATTCTTGTCTGATGGAGATGGAGCTCACTTTGCTCTGCACACACGCTACACTGTTATCTTTTCGTCTATTCAGAAAGAACTGATGAAAATAGACACATGCACACACAGACTTTTCTCAATAAAAACATACAGTTCTAAAGTTGAGAAACATTTGCAAATGTATTAATATACCTCATGCAATAAGACCCTCTCATGAGTCTTAAGGATGCACCCCAGGATGCAAGAAATGTAAAACGTCAGAATCAAATCTGACACCTAAGTCAACCAAGAGGATTTTAAGCCATTTCTTGGAAAATAAGATAAATTACCAAGGTATAAAGATAACAAACCCAACAACATGAAACTACAGCATTTTAGGTTTACATGATAGATCTTACAGAGAGAACACCTATCATCTATTCTTGGGAAACAAACCAGAGTTAAACGTGTGTTACTGGGAAATATATCCTCCAATCAGCACAGAGACTCTGCAAAATCAGAACACTTGCCTCCCCAGCCTATGACCTTTGATATTCTAATGGCACATTTTCATTGCAAATAAATACATCAGCTATTCAAGTGTGCAAATGTATTTTAATAAAACATTTTGTGTGGGTCTCATAGCCAACTTTGCAGCTGACCAGGTTCCAAACCCCTGACTTGCTCTCCTCCTCTCTTCTGAATTGCAATTAAGGAGCAGAATTAGAGTCAGCATCCAGGATAGAGCACTGAGGAGGTTCAGTTGACTTCAAACTCTAATGGTTGTACAAAGCACTACATTAAATCTTTTATGTTCCCATGATATATTTTAAGAAACATTATACAGGCAGAAAATTTCAGGGATAAACTATTAGAGCAGTGCACAATAACAGAGGCACTCAAATCCTGTCATTGTAAATGTCAATGGTTTGAATGACTAATTACTCACACTCAACACATTAACCTCACCCCTCCCACCACTCTTTTCTGTAAAATATACAACAAAAGCAAGAGAGAAGGCCTTAGACTTGCAGCTGCTGGGTCGACACTTGGGGTCATTTATCTTTGTGGAGGAGAAGCAGAGGCTGAGTCAGCCTCTTTCTCAGGGTGCTCCTGAAAAAAACTCTACTCTCTCTGCCCTTTGTGACATCTCTCTTGCCACAATCTCAGGTCTTTCCCAATGGTCCTAATGACCTGTTCAATCACATCTCTCCCTCAAGGTATCTGTTACACTACTTTCTGGACACTGCAGGTCATATGCACATAAAAAAAGGTTTATTTCCACTATTGCTCACTCTGGGTGTGTTAGAAGAACAGAGATGGAGCCCCAGTGTGCCAGGCACTGTGCAAGGCCCTGGGCACACAGAGACAACAAAGACAAGGAGTTGGCTCTCACCGAGTTCACGGCGTGGATGCATAATAGATATTAGAGAACATCAGGGACTGCAGGACCCATCTCCATAATGCTAATGATGAAGAAATTGAGGACAAGAAAGGGGAAACAACTTGCCCAAGGTCACACTGTTAGTTAGAAGTGGAGATGGGACTTGAGCCCACATCTACAGGCTATCTCATTTTAGCACTCTTGTGACAATGCAAACATGGATAAGCCTACACTTCTGTTTTTAGGGGGGAGGTAAGGGGTGGCCATATCACAGAAATGTATTTGAACAGAAGAGTGGAGATATGCCTACCTCCACACTTTGCTGAGAATAGCACTTTACAGTTCACAAAGAATGATGACCTGAACCCTGAGCTCCATGGCCAAAGACCATGTCTGTTTTCTTTGTTATAGTGCCTCCTGCATGTAGAACAAGACCTGATGATTAGCAGGTTCTGGATAAAGGACCGTTGAACAAATGAAACTTCTTGCCCAGGAGTTCACTAGATCCCTCAAAACAACCCTGTAAAATACAAGCTAACAAGGTCATCCCATTTTACATATAACAAAAGAAGACAGAACAGTTATTCAGTACCTATTATATGCGAGGCATACATTTGGATATTATTTCAAATGCAGATTTTAAGAGGCATTAATTCAAGCAGGCAAGTTGAAACTTTGGCTGACATTGACTCTCTTGGACAACCTGCTGAATGCCTTTGCCCTTTCTCGCCAGAAAAATGTACATGCATGTAACGTTTTGTATATAGTAAAGCCAATCCTTTGTCTCCAGACTGAAATCCCCAAATTGATTTTTCCCACCCGAGCCTGCAATGTGTTTGGAGCACCTTTATGTAGACTAGCATTCTTTTTACTTCCTGATACGAAAGTTTAGAACCCCACTCTCCCACTTTCCCACTTACCTACCCTTTACCCCACTTCTCATACAAGGTGCGAGAGAATGGTCAGTTGAGCATGCTGGAAGCATTTAGTCAATTCCAAAATTCAAAAAATGTGTTGAATACGAAAGTATTAAAATGTACTTAAAGTTCCCTTAACATTTCTTTCAACAGCTCATGGATTCCTTACGTCTCCCTTTGTCCCCACTCTTCACAAGGTTTTCATTTGCTCAAGTTTGGGGAAGTCAGGCTAGAGCTATAGGGCTGATCCTGGCAACTGAGGACAGTCTTTGTCCTGGGTCCCAAAAAGCCACATCACAAGTGCTACCACAGGCCCCTCACCAAGCCTGTCAGCTACACCATATCCTGTTTTTGCTCCAGTATTTTCCATAAAAATGGAAGTCTGACAATAAACTGTATAGTCTTGCATTTATATATCTTAACACAGTTCTACACTTTCAGGGTTTACTTCACGAGGAAAATAAAAGGTTACGAGTTTACATGACAGGAACCTGCCCTGCTGCAGAACTCACTACTGACAGCTGTCATCTAAGAGCCCAGTGCAGGAGGGGCTTTGGGCTTCCAATGTGGTGCTCTTGGCAGTCCTCAGCTTCTGGGGTTTTTTTTTTTTTTGGTGGAGAGGTGGCCTAGATGCTCAATTCAGGCAATAGGATCAAGAAAAAAAACAACCCTGAAATGTCAGAGGAACATGACGTTTCTTTTCCAAATACTGTCCCCTCTACTTTGAGTGTCCTCTAAATGGCAGTATTCCCAGGAATGAGAAAGATGTTAAAGGAATGTACTGATTGCAAACACGTCTCAGGTGTGAACATCTGTGACACACACACACATATTTTATTGTTTTTTTAATGTGTATTTAAAGGTGTTTTCTTCTACCATGTTGGAAGGATTTTTCAAAATTTATGTATGAAGCCTAACCCTTATGTAATAGAATAAGTACTCCCAAGAGCATGAAGAATAATGTTTACCAAGGGCAGTTACTGAATCAAACCACTAAAGAAATAATTTAAATTATTCATGAGTACAAAAATAAAAGTCCTATTGCTCTTTGTAGGCTCTTCCCACTTAACCCTTTTACAATTCTGACACACAGGATGTTAGACTCTCGTGGAGTGGCCCAGACTACCGCGTCTCCTCCACCTTTCAAAAGTCTGAAAAACAAATCCCCAAAGTTAGAAAATTACGCAGCAGGTTCTGTGTTCCTGAAGACATCTTATTTTTAGGAATAATTCCTCACTTCTCTTCTTGCTCCTTGAAAGATGATAAAATGACCTTATCACTGCTAATTTCATATTTCTTTGAAATTATGTCTATCAGCTCATAAATCTATACTCTCCTCCTTTTCAAGACTCTTTAATTTGCTCAAACCCCTTCAGGTTAATATTTTTTTCTAAATGCAACGTTTTCCAGGTTACGATGCCACTGGGAAGGAGACACTGTTATTAATGGGGTCCAAAAGGAGGGGCTGAGATTGATGATCTGATCACTTCAGGAAAAGGGGATTTAGGAATATACTCCCCTCCAACCAAATTATAGATGATGACTCACAGGGCCCCCTGGACCAGGGGAACATGGCTGAAGACTGCACTCATGTACCCCAAAACCATTTGTACCAAGCTTCTGTAGATTCTGCTGGAAGGTAACCAGAAAACTAAAAAAAATTTAATTCCAACTGGGGAAAACATGCTGACAGTTTAATAATACCTTTGGGCAGATGCACAAATAACCTGAAAGACCTATTTACTCTAGGAAGTTATGTGGTAATAAATTCTCAGCATATCCTTAAAGCAAGTGTATTCAATTCAACACAAGTTCATTGAATGCTATTATATACCAAGGCATTGTTCTAGGAGTTGGAGAAACAAAAGTAATTTGGTTCCTGCCCTTGAGGGTTCATGTTGGGAGGGTGGGACAGGAGGGTGGGTAAACAAATAATTAATTAAAATTAATTATATACAACCCTTTCCTTTTAAGCAATCCACTCCGGAGTTTCTCTAATGACGCTCCCTCCTCAGCAAAAGCACATAAATGAAACACACAGACTAGTCCTACCCATTCTGACACTGAAATGACAGTCCTGCTTCTGGTCTAAATGTCTGCCTCCCAAACAAAGGACTATGTAACACTGAGGTAAGCTTGAGGCACTCCCCCTTCGAAATAGCACCTTCTTCACTGGAGGCGAACCCCAGGAGTGCCAAAAGTATTCTCAGCCGCGGCAGTCAGGGCTTTTAAAAAATCAGCAGCCGCTGGAGAGAACAAGAGGCATTAATACTTAAAATAGCGGGGCCAGCATGGATATGAAACGCATAATCAAAATTTAATTTCTCGTAGGCATGATTCTCACATTCACAGAAAATCAAGTTTTTAATCTTCTTCCCCAGACATATCATACATATTTCTCCTCCTGAATAAATACTGACCTCCTTTATATCTTAACAGTATTTCTTTAGGGCTTCGGTTTGGGCCTAAAATGACTTCCTGGCGTGTCTGCCCTGGGGCAGTCCTGATAAAACCCCTGGGCGTTTGTTTGTTTTCTTTTTATTGTGGTGACACTGGTTAACAAAATCACACAGGTTTCAGGTGCCCAATTCCACGGCACATCATCTGTACACTGTAGTGTGTTCACCATCCCAAGTCAGGTCTCCTTCCATCACCATTTATCCCCACCTAGGCCCTCCTCCACCAGCCTCCCCCTGCAATCGTCAACTTTCCAAAGCTTAAGGATCACTTGATATTCCAGTTTATTACTTTTCCTTCACCACCTCACTCCCCATTCATTCCTCTTTTCCAAAAGGGCTACTAAATAAATACAATTTCAAACTTTCAATAAACTTTCTTTATTAAAGGCATATTTGAAAAAAAGACAATTGTTTTCATTTCTTTTTAAACGTCAAGTAACTTTTATTTTATTTCGGTATATTTTATTGAGTATGCCATTACAGTTGTCCCATTTTTTCCCCCTATATCCCCTCCACCCTGCACCCCATTTCATCATCCCCGTACCTCATTTTAATATAAACACAATTTTGTGGGCAAGCTCTCAGGCTTTAACATAAAAAAATCAACTGAAAAACAATTTCTTTCCCATCCTACCTTTGAAGCCCCCAAACTCTGAATGTTTAATGTGGGCAAAATAATCAAAATGTCTAATAAGCTACAAGTACCTGTTGGGATGGGAACCAGTTACGACAGTAAATATTATCTTCATCTTCTATACAAAGAAATTAATGAATCATTTGTAAAACTGCCCACAGACTGATTTAGTCAGTCTTGTCTTCTTAATTTTTTAAAATTTTATTTTGAGAGGGAGAGAGACAGACAGACAGACATTGATTTGTTGTTCCACTTATTTATGCACTCATTAGTTGATTCTTGTATGTGCCCTGACCAGGGATCAAACCCAAAACCTTGGAGTATCAGGACGATGCTTTAACCATCTGACCAGGCCCCGGCTGCGCTTGTCTTCTGAATAAGTGCATAAACAATAGCCAATGGCACAATTCATGTAAACATAAATATTGTATATTTATAAAATGTCTGGCTAGTGAGTGGCTCAGAGTGTGAGCAAACTCACTGAGATTCAGCTGTAGAAAACAGTGTGTTATTCTGTATGTGTATGTCCTGACCTGAAGATTTGGGGCATGTCTCTGAATTTAACTTTTATGCACACTCAGATTAAATTCTTCAGAAACCTACATAAAACTATTTTTTTATTTTGAAAATTAACAATGTTTTCTTAACACAGCTGGGGAGGTGAGCAGAGGGGAACAGAGGGAGTTAGTACCCAGAAAAATCTGCACACAGCAACCTTTTCTTCGTTGAGAAGAATTGCTTGCCTGTGGCTCTTCCAATTGCACAATTCGAAGGAGATCCTCCTTGGGGGCAATTTTGAAGCTACAGACACCGAGTGAAATAAGACAGTTCTCAGGCCTTCAGTGTATGTATAAGTGGCCATAGTAAGTTAGACCCATGGACAGTTCACACAGCCTCAGGGTATATCTACACATTCATTAGTGAAAAGATCCTGAACAATGTTCTGACAGGGTAGTTTTAAATTTGAAAACTACTTTATCACACTTGAAATTTTATTTTTAATTTCCTACTTTGCTGACTTTCTTTAATTTTATGTATGAAAAAACATTAAAAAAAAAGGACTTCTTGGCCCAATAGGGAGCTTTATCCCTCAAACTATCTGAGAGAGGCAGTTGGACTACCATTCCCCCGGACGTCCTTTGGGGAGTCAGAAGGGTATGAGTAAAACTGAATCAGCATTGGTGAGAATGTGGACCTGAGCTGGTAGAAGCGTCTTTGAATTATTGTGAACCTGTTTACAGAGAATGTAGAAATTCAAGGTTTGCAACTAAGTTTTAAGGTGCAATGAAATAGTCTCTTTTATCACTGTTGATGGAAATACATGTTGACACACCTTTCTGGATGTTATGTTCATATTTTTGGACCCAGCGATCCATTCTTAAGCTCAGAAAACAATCCAGGATTCTGTAGACCAAAAGTATATACAATAAGATATATTAAGAAAATTGTATCTAGAAGAGTAAAAAAAATTAGAAACAACCTAAGGGCCCGGCAAGAGGGAAGACTAAGTAACTTATTGTATAGTTTTATGATACAGTATTCTGCAACTGTTAAAATTATGTTTATAATGGGTTTTTGTAACATAAGAAAATGTGTGTGATTAATGTAGAAGAAAGGTGAAAAATTGATTATCTCAATTATATAAACATGCAGAGTGGAAAGGAAAAATGAAAATGCTAACAATAAATGGTTGGATTATAGGTGATTGTTATGCTTGTCTCCATCTCTATTTCCAGTTTTTTTGTTTACTTATTTTACAATGAAAAAATAGCACTTTCATACTCTGAAAGGAAGTTATTTTTTAAAAAGAAAGAAAATAAATCCTTCAAACCAGTTTGGAAGCCCCGTCTTAAACATGATTCCATCTCCTTCCCACAGTCTCCCTGTAGGTCTCTCCTTGGTCACACTCTGTGTGTTCCTACATTAGAGGACACAGAGGAGCTCGAATGAATAAAAACTGCATTTCCTGGAACAGTCTCTGGATTGGTCTCCCCTTCACCTTAACTCACTGTGTATTAGCAAGGTTACAATCCAAGCCTGCCTTATCGCCTGGCAGCAACCTTCCCGAGGACAGCCAAGGAGAGAAGATGATTTATAAGAAAACCATTCCCTGGATCAGGGAGCGAAAAGTACTGATCCGTTCTAAAAGCTCCTGCTGACAAACTCTGATATTATGAACATTCTGCACTTGGACAAAAGCTCCCACTTTTCTTAATTACATGGTTTGAGCAGGAGCCTGCTTTCAGGATCTGCCCAATCACACAACAGCCATTTATTTTCCCAAATGCAGCTGCCAAAATTTCCCTGATCTCTGTTCTGCGCTCCATCTTCAAGGACATCTTGTGAATGTATGACACTGTCAAGCCACATTCCATGCCATGCTTTTTAAGCTTCTCTCTCTTTCCTGCATACGGAAATCCTCCTAATACATATTTATTAAAAATCTCATGAATAAGAAGCAAATACAAAGTATCATTATATTTTGATCTGCTTTGAGGCAAATAGTTTATTATGACAATGAGCCACTAATATTCTCTGTCCTCTGTGTGATGGGTTTGCTGTTGTTTTATGGACTCTGCATCCTCCAATTCATTGGGTCTCCCTTTGTAATACTGCTAGGAAAATGATGCCAAATTTGTAGTTCTCTGTGTGTAAAGAAAGACCAAAGGACTTCACTGCAGATTTTTTATTTTTTTAAAGACAAACTTTATATCTCTAAATTTATCTGATTTTTAAATCCTTTTAATTTTCCTTCACCTCAATTTCCTTCTACTACATGTATTTGTATGACTTGGCTTCTAACAACAGGAAATGTTAAATTAGAACAGATAATAGTTAATATTTCTGTCTTCACAATCTTGTCTTTTTCAAAATAGACTTTTAAAATCTCACTAATTTCTACTAATTGGGTAAGAGTCAAATTGGCATTTTAAAACTTCAGAAATAGTAAGAATTTTTAAAATAAAAGTTTCAAGATTATTACCTTTACAATAAAATTCAAACTGCACAATGTGTAATTCTCAGGCTCTTTCAGGACTAATTTAATATGCCCCTAAGAATAATTTGGATACAATACCTGTGTATACATGAAAGTATGGAAAAGAGTTTATTTCTTTGAGTAAAGTAACCATGTCCTTTGAAATCACAGATACAAAGTAAATTTGCTTGGTAAACTCTTCCAACTCTTGATATATTCTTTTTATCCCAGAAAAGTGAAAGGCTAGCAAATATTCAGAATAGGCTATTGTCAAATTAGTGCAACCTAAAATTTCTTTAGTACTGGTCTATTTTAAAGCAAGTTATAAGTCACAATTTAATAATGATAATATAGTGTTTCATTTGAGCAGCCCTTCCCACAAACTAAAGTTAGGTCTTAAAAGAAGAAAAGCAGTACAAAGGAACAAAAGCCAAACTAAGTTCCTTAATATTAATGAGGTTTTTTATGTTGGGCCAGAAGCCCTGATGTTAAATGCCACAGATACAAGAAGAGAAAAGAGGTTCCTGCCTGCAAGGAAATAAATAAGTAAATAAGTAATTACTATATAATGTCAATAAATGTGGTTAATGAAGAAGTACAAACAGAATGCCTAGCAAAGTCCCTGCTCAGATCATGGCAAAGTATCAAGAAATGGAGATCCTGTGATAAAGCTGATTAAAAAGTGCTTTGGGTCACACAGGAAAATGTTTAGGCACATAATTACCATTAACTCCTTCCAATACTACCAATAGGTAGCACCTAATAAATGGTGGTAAGCGTCTTCATATACATTACTTCACTTAATTCTACTACAACTCTGCAAAGTAGGTCATTGCCATTCCCGCATTTACTGCTGAGGAAGGCTAGGCTTGAAGAAGTGAAGTCACTTAGCATAACAGAGAAATGAGGTTTCGGGCAGTGCCCGAACTTAGCCAGGACTGCAACTTGAACTCAAGTCTGAAACCAGATTCTGTGCCCTTTTCTAAACCTCAGACCCTGAGGAAAATGTTCCTATTGCCATAAAATGCAATCAAGTCATCTTAAAGAAAGTAAATGATCTAATTTGATTAAAACCATTCTAGGCTGTGTATCTGCTGTTAGTAAATACTGACAAATAAATGGATCTTACAGGAAAGACATTAATTGAAAATTCTACATGGTGTAATGGAAAGGACATGGCATTTGAAGTTGATCTGATCTGGGTTTGAAAACCAGCTCCAGCCTTGACCTTGGTTTAGCCACTTAAAGACTCTCCATGGTACAATTTAAATTTACTCATCTGAAAAATTCAAACAATTCCATCTGCGTCTTAGCATTGCTGTGAAGATTCAAACTTACAAATTTAAGGTATCTGGCTCAGAGTTCAGCACAGGTAAGCATTCAATGCGTGTTCATCCTCCCCTTGTCCAAAATGTTGCATTCCGAAAATATATGCCCATTAAATAAAGTGTTGCAGGTGGCAAAACAGACTAATCTAAGAGTTGGTAAGATTAATCTTTCGAATTTAATTTCCGAAGTAGAAAAGAACAGTTAAAAATGTCACTACTCATCACCTATATCAACAGCTATTTCCTTCATCTTCAACATGCTTCACAGACATTGACTAATAAAATCTCACAATAATACCAGTCAGGAAAATACAGAGCGAAGGGGGAGGGATTAAGCAAACTTTAAAAAACTAATAATAAAAGCATTGTTTTTAACACTTACAAACACAATTTCTGGTACACTTTGTCCTTTTTAAAAAAACCCTCTACTGTGAGTGGGTTAAAGTTAGATACTTTAAATGTATGTAATAAGTGCAGTCATTAGGGTTTCTGATTTCCAGAAAGGAAACCCCTCTTGTTTTCACAGGAAATTTCAGTCAATAGCCACAGTATACTCTGTATGCTGATAGAAGAAGGCATTTCTCGCCTTCCACATGGACCTGCTCAGGGTGGAAGAGCAGGGGTTGCTGTTGGTCCACCCTCCACCTGGACCGCTCCTTCCCTTCTGTGGATGCCAGGAGCAGGCACATCGACCAAATGGACTTCAAGAGGATTTTCCAGGCCCCCTTCAGAAATGTGTGGTAGGAAGTGCAGAGCTAACACAGCAAGTGTTATCTCCCTGGAGAAATGAGATGAACTTTACAAAGCCACTAGAAAGAATTCATGAAATCACATGCTAGACTTAGGAAATTTTGTAAGCACATTTACACCCAGCACCTCATTTCATCTTTATGAAGACACTGAGGGACTGGTGGGATTCTGGCCCACCCCTCTGCCCTCATCACTTGCATTTTACAGGTGAGCAAACTAAGAGTTAAGGAGCAGATGGAGGCTAGAGTGACTAGTCCCTGTTCACAAGGGGCAAAGTTGAGATCTGAACTGAGGTCCTCCCATCAGTGAGGTCCTCCCATCATCCACCACAACCTCTGGAAGTCCTGCAAAGCACACTCTGGACTATCTCTTTTTGCAGCCAGCAGGGATAGACAGAACACACTGGGTTCTCACTTGTGCCACACTGCACAAGCAGTCCTGCTGGCATCAAAAACCTTCCTCTCTGTCCATCGGGCCTAATGCCCTTCCCTGACACCTCTCCACAGCTCCCACCTCTGCTCCTTGTATGCACTTCCATCATGGACATTTACCACACGGCACCAGACTCTCCATGTTCCTCTCTCTGTCATTAGATTGTGAGTTCTTTGAGGACAGGGACTATGTGTGATTTGCCTGTATTCCCGGGGACCAGCGCAGAGCTTCAGAATTTGTCGGTAGAAAAAAATGAATGAATGGACGGCTCTGCAGACGCTCACATGCTCTCCACAACTGAATCCACTTTTCTTGCCCTGTTCCCCAACACTCTGCTCACAGCAGAAAACTCTCATATTTCTCCTCTTCAAAATCAATTTAAAAAACAGGAGTACTTTTCATCTTTTAAAGCTATATTGCTCTTATATTGTCTCCTTCAACTTCTTTCAAAGTGTCCCCAGAGAGTGTATTTTTAAGGTCAGGTGTTTTCCACTTTCTGGGTAAGGCCATCCTTACAGCATCTATTTCTTCACTCCCACATTCCTTCCATTCCTGATCTCCTCTACTTCAGACCCAAACTCATATTTCATTTTCAATTTGGGTCTGAATCTGGTTCTGTGAGAGCTTCACAGAACATTTTCACCTGTGAGAATTTCTACATGTCACACAAGCCAAAGCCAGAGCCAGTGGGGACTCTGAATATTTTGCTGTAACAACTCTTAGAGCTGGGCATGTCTGGCATGATTTTTTAAAAACAATGAGGGAATAAATAATCATGTAATTATTTTACAGTCATTCAACCCAAGTCAATTCAAATACCTGTTAAAAATCTATTGTATAATACAATGTTTAACAATACAGGCAATAGACTGAATGCCCAGGTTCAAAACCCTATTCAGCTGTGTGAACTTGGACATGTTACTTAATGTTCTGTCTCAGTTCTCTCAGTGCTGGTAGGGTTCACAGGGATGTGACAAAGGCTAAATGTATCATTATTGTTAGATGAGTGAGTACCATGGCATTGCATCCCTGGCCTCTAGAAATTCAATCTTAGAAGAGTTAGCAGGCAGATCTGTAAAGAGACAAAGTTCCCAAATTCACTAAGGCAAGTGCCATATTCTGCATACATCCTGGGGTATGTCCCTTCCATGTCATATGTCTTCTGTGTCTTTGCATGTGTGCTTCCTCTTCCCCATGAAAGTTTCTCTCATCACCATTTCAATAACCCTGCCATTTGCAAAACTCAGTTGCAGCCTACTTCCCTGACCCACACAGCCGTAGGCACCTCCTCTCTCTTCTCTGTTGTGGCACTCACTACTCAGAATTCCGTCATGGTTTACCTGCCTTTCTCCTCACTGACTAGGAGCTCTTTGAGAGTCAGGCTTGCATTTCGGTTGACTTCTTGCTCCCAGCATGCAGTACAGAGACAGAATTCAACCGAAGCCCATTGAATGAATCAGTGATCAGAGGCAGATGCCGGGTGCGTGCAGAGCTTAGAGGGAGAGACCATGGGGACATTGGAAGAGACTTCCTTTTCCCCAATGCACCAGGCTCTGCAGTGTGCTGAGAAACATCGTAAGAGGAACTCGTGGTTCTATATTTTTAAATCCTTTTCTTAAGTTTTTTCTTCTTTCTGCTCTGTTTATTTTAGATGAGTGCAGGCATCAAGATCAAAATAAATGTGAACTAGTGGTCAAAGAGGTCAAGTAGATTCTCGGAGAATCATAGCACCATCATGCCACTAACCACAAGAGGAAGAAAATCTTTAGGGCTCATTCAGTGCTCTGTACAAAAGGTGTGCTGTCAAGTGCTTGGACAATTATTATTCTTCTCTTAAAAGTGTTTGATGGAGAGTTTGTTTTAAGTAATTTTAAGTCTGAACATTGCTAATGAATAAAAGTCATGATGGGATCAGAATAAACTGTATCTCTCGTTTTCTTTTTTAATCTTAAGATTTTACTCTAATTTTATGCATTAGTATACACAATGAAAAGGGGAGATAAAATACATAAAGGTTTTTTTATCTATATTTTTAAAACTAATGCTTCCCAGTGGCTGACACTTGAATATCATGAGTAGGTTTACATATAATTCCAGTTAGCATAGGAGCTTTTGCCTGAATATTTTGACCTATGAAAATACATATTCAACATTAAGTACAAGAAAGTACAAAACTAAAAAGTAGCAGACTCAAGAACTGAACTTAGGATTATATACTCCAAAGCCCTTTTTCCAAGTGCCTTTCTTCACAGGGCCTCGGGCCTCTATGGCCTGTGACTACAGGAGGGTGGACCCAACACAGCTTTGTAACAGAGACTGTCTGTTCTAGTCTCTATCATATTGACTTAAAGCAAATCAAATTTTATCTTTCTCTCTCTGGTATCCACAATCCTTTCTGGGTTTTAAGGTTATCTGCGCTCCTATTTGAAGGCTATGCAATGGGAAGTAACTCACATATTTCAGCCTAAATTTTCTCTCCCTATGAGCCTTGCAATAAATGACCAATATCTAAAATGCATGTCCTAATGTAAGGGTGGTTCAACATATACAAGTCAATGTGATATATCACACTGTATCACATTAACAGAATGAAAGGAAAAAATCACATAATCATCTCACTAGATGCAGGAAAAAGCATTTAACAAAAAAAGAATTCTTAATGAACTAGACATAGAAGTAACATATTTCAACATAATAAAGAACATATATGACAAGCCCACAGCTAACATCGCACTTGATGAAGGGTTGAAAGTTTTTCCTCTAAGATTAGGAACAAGACAAAGATGCCCATTCTTACCACTTTTATTCTACATCATACTTGAAGTTCTAGCTAGAACATTCAGGCAAGAAAAATAAATAAAAGGTATCAGAATTGGAAAGGAAGAAATATAATTATCTCTCTTTGCAGGCAAAAATAATTTTATATATAGAAAATCCTAAAAATTAACTAAAAAACACCATTAGATCTAAATGATTTCAGTAAAGTTTCAGGATACAAAATTAACGTACAAAAATTTGTAATGTTTCTATATACTAAGAACAAAACTTCTGAAAAAGAAATAAAGTAATTGATCCCATTTATAATAGTATCAAAATAACAAAATACCTAGGAATAAATTTAACCAAGGAGGTAACAGTTTTCTACACTGAAAACTACAAGACATTGATAAAAGAAATTAAAGAAAACACAAATAAATGAAAAAGTATTCCATGTGCATGGACTGAAAGAATTAAGATTGTTAAAATGTCAATATTACCAAAAGCCAACTATAGATTCAATGCAATCTCTATGAAGATTTCAATGGCATTTTTTTTACAGAAGTAGAAAAACACCCCTAAAATTTATTTGTAACCAAAAAGCCATAGAAATCCTGAGACAGAAGAACAGAGCAGAAGGTATCACACTTCTTGATTTCAAATTATACTAATCAAGAGAGTACTGGCCAAAAAAAAGAAAGAAAAAGAAAGAAAGAAAAGAAAAAGAAAAGAAAGACAATGGAACAGAATCCAGAGCTGAGAAATAAACCATATAAACTCAAGTATATACATTCAACTAATATTTGAGAAAGGAGCCAAGAATGCTCAATGGAGAAAAGATAGTCTATTCAATAAATGGTGCTGGGATAATTGGACATTCACATGTAAAAGAATGAAACTGGACCCATATCATACGCCACTCACAAAAATTAACTCAAAATGGGTTAAATCTAAGACTTAAGACTTAAATCTAAGACCTGAAACCATGAAACTCCTGGAAGAAAATATTGGAACAAGCACCTTGACATGGGTCTTGGTACTAATTTTTTGGATATGACACCTAAAGCAAAAGCAACAAAATAAAAAATAAACAAATAGGACTACATCACACTAAAAAGCTTTTGCACAGCAAAATAAACCATCAACAAAGTGAAAAAATAACCTATGATATGGGAAAAATTTTTGCAAACCATATTCTGATAAGAGATTAATATCCAAAACATATAAATAACTCATTCAACTGAATAACAAAAAGACAAACCACCCAATTAAAAAATGAGCAAAGGATCAGAATAGACATTTCTCCAAAGAAGACATATGAAAGGCCTACAGGTACCTGAAAAGATGCCCAACATCACTAGTTACTAGGGATGTCACTAGTCTCAACATCTCATGACTGTTAGAATGGTCACTGTCAAAAAAGACAAGTGATAACAAATATTGGTGTGGACGTGCAGAAAAGGGAACCCTTGTGCACTGTGGGTGGGAATGTCAATTAGTTCAGCCACTGTGGAAAACAGTATGGAGGATCCTCAAACAATTACAAATAGAACTACCATATGATCCAACAATTCCACTTCCAGGAATATATCCAAAAGTAATGAGAATACTAACTCAAAAAGATATCTGCACTCCCATGTTCATGTAATAATAGCAGCATTATTTATAATAGCCATGGAAACAATTTAAGTATCCATCATTAGATTAAAGAATAAATAAGATGTGGTACATAATATAATGTAATATTATTCAGCTATAAAAAAATGAGGAAGTCCTACCATTTGCAACAAGGATGAGCCTTGAGGGTATGCTAAATGAAGTAAGTCAGAGAAAGGCAAATATTGTATAATCTTACTTATATGTAGGATCTAAAATTTAAAAATCCAGACTCATAGAAAAAGAGATCAGACTCGTGGCTACCAGAGGTGGGGGTGGGGGGAGGGGAACTTGGAGGAAGGTGTTCAAAAGGTATAAGCTTCCAGTTAATAAGTTAGCACTAGGGATATAATGTACAACGTGATGACTATAGCTAATATTGCTGTTTGATATATAGGAGTTTAAAAAGTAAATCCTAGAGTTCTCATCACGAGGAGAAAAAAATTTCCCTTTATTCTTTTCTTTTTTCTTTTATTTTTAACTGTACCTATGCGAGAAGATGGATATTAGCTGAACCTATTGTGGCAATCATTTCACAATATAAGTAAATCAAACCATCATACTGCATGTCATAAACTTACACAGTGATGTATATCAATTAATTCTCAATAAACTGGAACAAAAATGCACATCCTAGGGGGACTGAACTAATAAAATTTGCTTTTATTAAATGCCGACTATGTGCCCAGTCCTGAACCAGGCTCTTTGCAATTAATGTTTAATGAATCTCTAACAATTAATCCTTTAAATAAGCCTATGAAGTAGGTATTATTAACCCCCTTTTACAATAAATCTGAGGCTCAGACAAATTAGTGACTTCACCAACACCTCACCACAGGTAAGTGGGGAAGGACACCCTCGATTTGTCTGACTCCAAAGCCCATGTTCTTAACCACTAGAATATTCTAACGCAAATGAAGAATCCTATGATAATGTCAGTAACTACTGCACTTTTAAGGTCTGCAAAAAGCAACTGGGAGATCCTACAACATTACTTGACAAAACATCCTGGTTGACCCTGCCGTTAGCTCAATGATTGACTAAACTTTCCTTCTGACTTTCTCAGGACATTTATCTCATTTCATAGCATCAACTATGAATGAAGCCTCTTCCGCATAGACTGGGAACCTCTGATGTACTTAGAGGAGTTTTCCATGTTGGATTTTCCTGAGGCCCAGACACCTCAACCCAATCATTTAACTCCCTGCCACTCCAGGGCTGACCATGCCACACCCTGAGTGCAGATCAGGCAAGCCTGTCACCCCATGAGTCAGCAACTGAAAGGTCTAGCCTTTCAGGACAAGGCATTGACTACTCCAGCTCATGAAGTAGGAGGAAGACACTAGCTGAACCATTGGTGGCTTTACTGTGTGTCTACAAACAAGTATTCAACCCATTATCGAAATGTATTTTCTGAATAGCATTTCATTATGTTAAATTATAGAATACCACATAAAATTTATTTATTTACTTATGCTACTGTCTGTCTTTCCCCTCCAAAACAAAAGCTCCACGAGGGTAGGAGCTTCTCTTAGTCACTGCTGTATCTCCAGTACCTACAACAGTGTCTGGCATGTATCAGATACTCAACAAGTATTTGAAAAATGGGACACAAGTTAATATTGAATGACAATAATGTTGATCTTTAGCACTTTATATGACAAGTGCCATTCTAAGTCCTTAATATTCAGTAGTCCATCAAATCCTTATAACATCCCTAGTTTATAGATGAAGAAACTGAGGCATAGGGAGCGTGATTTGTCCAAGGTCACAACTGATAAAGCCAGGATTTGAATTGAATCCTGGTGGTCTTGATCTAAAGTCCCTAATAATAACCATTAGGCTAAGTGCCTTTTTGCATCTTTTAGTTCCTATCTTTTAATAGGCGAATAATACAAAATGGGAGACAGAATATGGGTTTTGGAATCAAATACACTAAGCTTAGAATCCCAAGCCTGACATTTCCTACCCATGTGACCTTGTGCAAGTTACAGAAGCTACATGGTGTTCTTTCTTCAAACTAGGAGTAAAAATGCCTGCTTCCTGCCATGACTGGCGCAGCTCAGTAGGTTGGGTATTGTCCCATAAAGGGAAAGGTTGCCAGTTCGATTCCTGGTCAGGACACATGCCTGGGTTGCAGGCCTGGTCCCCAGTTGGGGGTGTGTGAGAAGCCACTGATCAGTGTTTCTCTTCCTCTTTCTCCTTCCCTTCCCCTTTCTCTAAAAATAAATAAAATCTTTTAAAAAAATAAAAAAGAAATGTCTGCTTCCTAGAGCTGTTGTGAGGTTTAATGGGATTACCTAAGTAACATTCTTCTTGCAAAGCCAGACAACACAATATAAGAGGTCACTATTACTGTCATGAACCATTGTTTACTGTGTGGTACAGGCAGCAAGTGATAAAAAGGAGTCTAGAACGGTGATTTTCACAAGAATTTAAGGATTTTTAAAACAGGCAATACCTAGTCAGGGGCACTGACCTCTTTTCCCTTAGGTTGTTAAATCAAGAAATGACAACGGCCAACACAACAATAGTTGTCTGGTGTGAATGAATCATGAATCAAAATTATACCTATCTTTTGTCAGATTGGCAAAAAAATTTTTTTGGTGTGCCGCAGAATTTTAGTAATAGTTTATGTATGTCATGAGATGAAAAAAGTTAAAAATTGCTGGTCGAGAAAACAGAAGAATTACTGAGAAATTACAAGTGAGTCCTGGTGATCAGGAAAAGTTTCATGTACAATGGCATACTTAAGATTTTTAACTCAAAGTTACAGAATTGTGATCGGTGAGCAACAGAACAGTATCGAAGCCATTCTACATGAAAGGGGGCTTTGGGCCCAACACCCCTCTCATAGGCCAGGGGCTAGCAGGGCGCTTGATGGGAAACCATTATGGGCAACCTAACCAATAGCCAACTACATCATTCAGTTAACAATTAATTACTGAGTCAGGCACAGAGATAAACCATGTCCTGAGTGGTGAGGTGGCCATGAAACAGGCAAAGCAGCTGACTATGCAGTATGTGAGACCAATGACAGAAGGAGGGTGGCTGTGCTAACAGAGGCACTACTAAGCCAGCATGAGTCAGAAGTTTTCCTGGATGCGATGGGCCCCCTACTTGTGTCATGGTGAGGGGAAGCAGAAAGATGTATGAGACCAAGGGATCTTTCAGAGCATAGGTGTGGAGCAGTGTGACGCAGTCCCACCGTGGAAGATAAATGGAAGGCAGGAAGCTGCGGGGTGGGAGGCCGGAAAGGAGGGCAGCAGCCAGGTCATGGGGGGTCCCCTGGGCCTGGTAAGGGTGGCCGGGCATGATCCTGATCTACAAATCAATTTAGTAGCCCTCTCTGAGATCACATCTCAACTGTGTGCCCATAGCAAATAGATCAGTTCCCCATGAAATACAAACGAAACAGCACTGAGAGAAAAAATGTCATTTTTTTAGACTCACTGCTGAATTTTCTTTGGGGCCCTATTTTTCTTCCTGAATAGATCACAGGCATTTTCAGCACAAGTGTAGTTTGTCACCACCTCATGATACCATTCCCCTTTTGTATTCTAAGGTTGTTTCCAACTCTGTTCTGCAAATGTCATTCTCCCTCCTCCAGCACAGCACTCTGAACAGCTGGATCAGTATTTGCTGAATCGGGCTGGATTTATTGAGCAATGACTAAGTAAGGTGACATTGTACCAATAGCAAGTGCTGTGGCCCAGGGGTGGGGGAGATAAAGAGATGATTATCATGGCACCTTTGCCTCAATAAACTTAATTGTCTTGATGCAAATGAGGCATGCATGGCAATCATATACATACCTCATGGCAGACTGCAGGGTGATGCATTTGTTCAGTGGTGGCTTTTGCAGGTGGTGGGAATCTGAACCCCACTCTCACAGCACTTTCACCAGACCTTCAACTTCTTGAGGGCAGGGGGCTATGTCTCCTTTCCTACTAAATTCTCAGAAACCACCAAATAGTGAGGTTTTAGTATTTACCAAATGGATATATTTAATACTCACAACAAATCTGGGATGTATAAATCATTTTACAAATGTGGAAACTGAGGTTCAGAAAGATCATGTAACATGCTTGAGGTTATAAGGTTCGTAAATGGTACAGTAAAAAAAAAATTATTATTTTTCAATCTAAGGAAGCCTACCCTTTTATCATTCTCTAAATGTCTCTGCCACAGGATTCTCTTCCCACACTAAGATGGAAAATGTCCTCTCTCCCTGAATGAAAGTTTAAGTTTATAATTTGAGTTATTGAGCTCTGGTTGGTTTTTTTTTTCTGCTGCCAGTTTTAGTTGTTCCAAAAGACACCAAGTGGCTTTAAGACAGATGGTTCTGCCACACAGCAGGCAAGGACATTCTTTAACACAAAGTTTCCCCATTCCCTCCACAGTCTCCAAATGAGAATTAATCCAACTTCAGTTTAATTCAATAAATCTTTATTGAATACCTACTATGTGCTAGGCATTTTTCTCAGTGCTTCCAAAAACAAAAAACAAAAAACAAAAAACACACAGCATGAAAGTCTTCGAAGCTGTCCCTCTTGGGATTAAATCATATCTTACCCACTTTCACGTATAGTGGAATCTTAATGGTAGCTAGTAAATTCTCAAGGGCAGAGGCCCACTGAACCACTTATCTTTATAATGCTAACACATAGTAGGCATTTCAATACATTTTCATGGAATGAATAAATCTTTTAAATTTTGCCCTGTAATTAGATAGAACTGGGTTCAAATCAAATCCTGGCCTAATGAATTACTGGCTATGTAACCTTAATTTACTTTTCAAAACTTCAGTTATGTTATCCATAAAATAGGAAAATTAACATTTATCTTTTAAGATTGTTCTAAGGATTAATATTGTTCTAAGGTAATGGTGTGTGTGAGGCACAGTGCCTGACATATAGTTAGAGCTCAAGAAATAAAAGCTAATTTCATTATTTCTAGTCTCACTTCTAGGTCACCTCCACTACTTATCGTTGTCATTATTATTATTACTTTGTAGCTTCAACTAGGTAACAAGACTAAGGAATGAGGTTTGCTAGCTAATATTTTGATTAAGAGCAAGCCCCAACATATATCATACAGACATCAATTTTTAAAGATTTAGAATACAATTGTTCCACAGTAAGTCTAAAATAATCAGAAGTCATTCTTTCTTTAATGATTTGGAAGATACTAGAGATCTTACATTGTATAGCTCTGAAAAAAAGGTGACTTTTTTCCCCTTTGGAAAACACAGAGCTCACTATCGTCAAGAACAGGATTCTCTAAACTTTACTGACTATGATTCAACAAAGCAAAAAACAAAGAAATATACTGAACTTTATATCACAACTCAGAACACAGACAACTGAAATAGTTTGATGATATAATACTTACCCTTACTAAGTATCAGCCACTGATACTTTCTTTTGTCTTTTGTTCCATTCTAATATGCTAATGTTTTAATTTTTTAAATTCTGGTCAATACACAGTAAAATAATTGGCAAAACTAGAACCTAATAATTTACTAATATTATTATTTTGTTCGTTAGAATGTATTAAGGATGTGGTTTATCTTGCTCTCCTATCAAGCTATGAAGTTGTATTAATTCTATTTTATATTAATATATTAAGAAACAAACTCAGAAAGGTTAGGTGACTTGGATTAAATAGATTCCCAAAAGCTGATGACAGACCCAAGACTTACAGTCTTCTAACTGTGGTTCAGGATCTTTAAAAAAAATTGTAACTCGATTCAACAAACAATTACTGAGTACCTACTATGTGCCTGGCACTGAAATAAGAGACCATCTGACATGATCTCAGCCCTCCAGGGCTCACAGACTACCAGGGAAGACAAACATAACTTGCTACATGAACTTGGAAGCCTAAATGGGTAGTTTTCTATTCCGGAGAAAATAAGCCTTTTC
The DNA here is from genome assembly GCA_004026545.1 of Mormoops blainvillei. Classification (NCBI taxonomy): domain Eukaryota; kingdom Metazoa; phylum Chordata; class Mammalia; order Chiroptera; family Mormoopidae; genus Mormoops; species Mormoops blainvillei. The sequence goes on along the minus strand of PVJD01002226.1, from coordinate 80,975 downwards.
TCAAATCACCACCCTCCTCTCTGGCCACACACTATCCCACAAAATAAGCAATGGTACCTGTTGGTGAGAGAATGGAGCGTACTCCTCTAATAGCACATTTCGTTACAATCTGAAATAAAGTCAATAGTGTTTCTCCTACTGCTTTTTGGCACTGTAACCCTAAAAGCAATCGGCAATGTGACTTCACCAATGAGCATCATCATCATAACATCACACTATGATGAGAAGAGTGTTTTAATGCCAATTCCCTCTAAATAACCAATATCTAATTCAGAACCATATTTAGGGTGACTTCAATTTCTGAGAAACCATGACTCAATAAAGACTTGACCCTGCAAAACAATCAGGAACCTATAGTTCTCTGATCTAAAACATTCCATAGCTATCAATTCAAATAAAATCAAAACCAAGTCAGAACAGCCTAAGAGTCCTAAACCATAGCTTCTACTTGTCTCTGCAGCTTTATCTTTAGACATCCTAAACTGCACACCAGACTTTATCATTTCTTAAGCAAGTCCATATCTAGGTGTCTTTACTACTACTCCTCCCTCCACATGGAATTCCCCCTTTCTCCTAATTTTTCTGCCTATCGAGCTTTCCTGGCTCCACTCAAATGGCATTTCCTCCATGAAGCATTGTTTCTGCCCCCCAACACGAAAGAAGGTTTCCTTCTGTGGTACTCTGTACCTCCTCTGCCAAGACACATTTTGCATTCTGCCTGTCATTGTCCTTGGAACCTACTATATTAGAATGTGCTTTAAAAAACTGTCACATTCCAGGAGGCCCCTAGAATGTGGTTCATATGAAATAGACATGAAGCTGTGTTTTCTGATTCCACAATGAAAAAGTTGATTTAGAAAATGAACTGCTCTCTTTTTTTTTTCCCCTAGAGAAGTAAACTTGGGCCAAGCTGGATGTATTCCCAAACACTCTGGAGCTAGTGCTTCTGATAGTGCTAAACACGTAACCTAAGGCAGGCAGCTGAGCTTTATTTTCTATAAAGAAGGGTTAACAATACTTGTGCTAACTACACCATAGGACAAAAGTTATACTATGTTAAGAGAATATGACAAATGATCTCCATGCTCACAAGTCCATTATAGCAGAACTGTGCTGGGAACAGCTGAAGTTCTAGAAATGCAAGCTTGCTCCTCTGTTCTTCGAAAATTCACACAGCCTGATAGTTTAGGAAGAGTACTGTTAAGACTATACCAACTGTGAGGCCATGTCTCCAAAATTTACTAATTAGAGGCCTATTTAAGAGTTCTCACTAAAGCTCTTTTAAGCTAAAAGGCTTTATTTCTTTTTGCAGATAATCTTAAACTGAGGTATAAAGCAGAAGGAATTGAGATTCAAGTATTGGTTTAAATGAAGATGAATTAAAAAAATTAATAATATGAAAACTTATCTAGCAAGAAGATAGTAAGGATATCCATCCACCTGCCACTCCCCTGCCCATCCACCTGCTCAAATATCTCACTCAATCATTTCTTTTTGCCCTTTCAGTAATGTGTGAGATTTTTCTAGGCTAAACTATGTAGAAACATCTCTTATACCACCCTTTCTCCAAATTCTAACCCCTCTCTTCCACAGGTATATTTTTACCCATGCAAACACATTCTAAAAATCAACCACCATCCTTCCAGAGAGCTTGTGCACCACATACAAGGTTGCTTACAAAATCCTTAGAAGAAGCTTGGTGAAGCCTTGAAATGGATACACATTTCAAGAGAAAAGTTCTGTTGTCTGTTTCAAAGTAAAGGTCTTTTTTAAATAAAAGCATAGGGTCTGTGAAATGGTACTTGGGTGATCAGATCTATTTGGAACCCCACCCCCTAGTTTTAAGGATGAAACTGAAGGAAAGAAAATGACTCCCCTTCATATCCTTCACGTGATCCACTCCACATATGAAGTGGAATTCAAAATCCATGACATTAAAACAGTGTGCTAAGGCTATGTTTTCAGTTTAAGTCTTAAACCCCTTCAGGGACTACTTGTATTGCTTCTTCATCTTCACTGGTGACAGGTCCCAATTTAAAACAATTTGTGAATTTATTTATTCACCCCTTCAGAGCCTTGGGAAAAAGGTACAAAATTAGGTTTGGTCTAACACCAGTCCTAACACCACCACCCACTACCCCATCCCAAGTGTGTGTGAACAACAGCTACAGCAAGGCCCTGGTGGAGATTTTCCTCCTTTCTCTTTTTTTCCTTCAAATGAGAGGGTAATAAATTGAGGGCCAGCATTCTGTTCACATCTCCAACACCTCTTCAGTCAATCCGATCACTTCTGGAGCTGTTTGCACTGCCAAAGCCATCCATCACCCTGCCTCACCAAGCAGGAGAAGGAAAACTAATGGCAAGTTAGAAAAATCTCATTAAGCCACTTTTTGCTTCAGCCTCTTCACCACTCCTTGAGAAATAGAACTTCAAAATTCAGCCTATTGGGAAAACAAGTGGTACAGAGAAAAAAGCTGATATAGTGAAGGGGAAAACAATAGCTCCAAAGTAAGTTGGTTTCTGGGGCAAACTCAAATAACTCACAGGTTATAATATATATATTTTAGACAGCAAAGATGAGGCCATATCAATTAGCTTTAACCTGTTTTTCTTTCTGGTTGACTTCCCAATTTCCTAACACTCTTTCACGGAACTAAAAAAACAGCACAGATTAAAATTAATTTTATGTTTACCAGTTCTTTTCTCTTTTAATGAGTAAATCCCAAATTAATCCTAATTTTGAAGGAGATCAGGGATATACCTTCCAAAACCCTAGGAGAATGCAGAAAACTTAAAGCCACACAATTCCAGAGAAAAACTGAAGACTTATCTATATTTAAAAGCCACTCTCTGTCCCGCTCGCATCACCCCATGGTTCTGGGGAGAGGATGGAGACTGTGAGGGCAGCAGGCAATGTCACTTCTCCCCAGGACATCTGGCATGAGCAGAAAGATGAACAGAGTGAACGAGACTAAACACCGTCTAAGCATCTTTCATTTTCAGGTTCTGTGTAAAACTGGTGCCTTCTAATAAATACTGGTTTTCATCTGATCCTCACAGAACCCTGTGAGTTGGGCATTATCAGCCCCATCTTAGAGACGAGGAGATTGAGGTTCAGAAAACTGAAGTATCTCATCCAAGATCACACATTACTAAATGGAAAAGTCAGGATTCCAACCCCAATCCACCTGACTTTAAGATCCTTTGGACTACCTGGTTTCTTAAAGCAAAGAGCAATCTTTCCAGAGGGCTGCCTGTCCACACACACCATGAAGGTCCTCTGAGTCCACAGACTGACCCGTGGTTCCATGGCCTCTGAGCTGGCCTGCCAACAAAGACATGGGAGTAACAGTGTCAAGTAGAAACAATTCTAATTTTTCTACATGTATACAAGTTGATGTAATTTGTTTTTAGCCCCATCTGCAGACTGGCCCTCTGGGTCCTAATCACAATAACAGGTTGTTTTCAGGATTAGAACCTTTTCATTACAGAGGCGATTAAAATATAATCAAGCTAGAAAGTTATCCTCCCCCAAAGCCACCTAAAACAGAGAAACTCCAAAATAAAACCAATTTACATATTTTAGCCCAAATTAAAAAGTAAGAGCTAAGGAATCCCTTTTAATATCCTGAATAATAAATGCACATTTATGTAAAGCTTCCTTTGGGGAACGGTTACTATGAGGACAACTTTCCCAATATTATTCATAAATATCACTTTTGTTTTGGTGTTACAGTAAGAATCTGGACTTGTGGGAATTGTACTATCTATACCAAATGCATCAACAGAGATAATTAATATTGAATACATGCACAATATCCAGAATTTTAGATGTGTGGTTGGCTGCATTACAACAAGTAACATAGAAAGGATCAGCCAAATCTGGTCAAAATCACAAATTTCAAGGACTTCGTTGTTTACTCATTTTAAGTGAGTACACTTTCCTAATGAAAGTTTCATTAGTAAAGATTGCAAGTTCTCAGGCTTTTCACTACAGACTTTTAAGCACTTAGAGCTAAAGTTTATCATTAAAGCTATATATTCGTTATTACTGCATCTTCAAAGGGGGCACTTGAAAAAAAATGTTCAACTGAGCCTGTTATTTTTTCATGTACAAATTAGAAAGCAAAACTCTAAAAGGCTTAGACTGGCAGCTTTGGAAAACTAAGACTACCTAAGAAGCCACTATTGGTGACCCCAGGGCACACTGGGGTCATGGCTGCCCATCTATTACCCTGCCCCCCACCCCACCTCACACAGAGTGCAGCCTCTAAGTGTGTATGACAAAGTGACTCTATGGTTTCTCCTCCACTAACAAACTTACAGTTTGCACAGGGGCATGCCAAGAGGGTCACTATCTTCTTGGGTCCTCTTTGGAGGCTAACATGGGAAAAGATATTCAAAGAATCATCTGTGAGAAAAGCAAGGCATTCTTATTTCTGTAAAATAAACAGGCTCTAGCTGATGAAAAGACAAGTTTCTTTACTTGTCCAAACTGTATTTTTTCCTGAGTATGAACATCTGGATACATGGAACCTTATAGACAAAAATATCCAGAAGATCTTTTACTTTTATCTTTTGGAGACATGCCTATACTCATAAATATGAAAGGAAAAACATTTAGGTACCTGAATGTTCCAACAGATCTTTTCTCATAATTTTATACAAACTTCATTGTATAACATCTAATCTTAAAATCCTTCGCCCCAACTTTTTTTCCCAATCACATGTACTTAGCCTCTAATTATGTCTTTTGATCAGTGTCAGAAGAAAAATAGTGACCTTGAATTCTATGTTCCAAAGGAAGGCACATAAGTTAGTTCTCAACCAATACACCTTCATCCAACAAAAATGATAGTTATCTTCTACTATGAACACGGTAGACAAAACAACTTCAAGGGCTAGCTGTTAAAGAAGAGTAGATAATTAAAGGTAATTAATTCATAGAAAGAGCAAGAGTAGATTCAATGCTACAAAGTGCAAAGAGAGGAAACCTCCATGCTGTGGTGTGTTTTTCGGAATTCGCCATCTTGGCTGTAATTGTTTCTCTGCTTCCTCATATCCTGAAAAAAGAACTAAAGTTCTTATAGAAAAAGGTTTAGGAATTCCATATTTATAGCTTTAAAATTAGTAATTTAAAAGTTAAACTCAATTTTAAATGCTTTTTTCAAATCAAGAGTCCAAGAGAAGTTATTTTCAGGAGAGGCCTAGAACTTGTAATTTTTTTCCATTAAAAATTATATGTGCTAACTTTGCATTTTACTTATATGGTTAAAAATAAGGTTTTCCCCAAACAACAAAAAATAAAATGCAAGCACAACAATTACACTGACCTTATTTCTCCAACACATTCACTGCTTTCTCAACCAAAATTTATTTAAAAATTTCACTATGGCATTCAAATTTCTTGATTCTTACAGAGGAGTATCCGTAGTGGGATGGGGAGGGGGTGTGGAATATCTCTGGTGTTAGATACAAGGATCTGAATAATGCTTTCCCTCAAAGCAAAAATAGTTAGTTCTAAAATGGTCTGGCAAAAGGCAAAATCTCAGGTGTGGAGGGAGGGCATAGGGAAGAGGGAAGAGGGAAGAAAAGAGAGATACGGAGATAATGCCGCAGGCCTATTAGGAGCATTGATACTACATAAGTTATTTCTTAATGAACATACAAGAAACAGCATAAATGTTACCATTAAGGAGAGTGAATGTGAGCATCCAAAGCATGCTAGCTAGCTGGCTGACTGCTTTTTCATTTTTTGTTCTTTTGTAACAATTCCATTTCCAAAGTGCTTGATTCCTAACACTGATGCTCCAAAGCTATTGTGAGCACACTGTCTGAATACTTAATGAGATAAACAACAAACAAAATGGCTCATCTTTGGTGTCCCCAGCTAGCATCCCAAACTGGATATAATTAAAGGTGTGAACAAGCAAGCAAGGAAGTAATGAACATGTGAAGTCAAGGTTCTGAGAAATTATGGGGCACGCGGAGCAACACCAGTTCAAATTTATCATTCGTTATTTCTTATAATGGCAAAGTGCAGACCCACATGTTGGTACCCCTTTCCATTCTGGTCCTCTTGCCTTTTTTTTCTTTCCATTTCTAGATGGCTAATTTATGGCAGTTACTGCTTGTGACAACTCCCACCCACCCACAGATCACCTACCTTTCTTTTTACCCTTAGAAAGCTGCTGACCTATAAAAGCCCTATACCCTTAAAATGTGCTCAGGTTTTAAAAATACAAGGATGTTTCCAAAACAAACACATACATACACATACAAACTCACAGAACAAAGCATGAGATGCTAACACAGCCACTCTCTCTCTTCCTTGTTTTTACCAATGGTTAAAGATTAGATTCAAATGCTCCCAAATGAAACACACACACACACACACACACACACACACACACACTCTCTCTCTCTCTCTCTCTCTCTCTCTCTCTCACTCTCTCTCTCTCTCTCTTCCACTATACACAGACATTTTATTTTGAACCCAACCCCTTGATTGAAAGGGCAGTTTCTAGCTCAAATATGGTTACAAATATGGTTGCACACTTACAGTTCTCAAGTGGCAACTAAAGAAAGGTGTTTGGTTATTAATTAAAGTCTACAGGGTCTGGACACATCTTTTAAATGAAGTTTTGTATTTTTCTAATAAGAGAACTCGGAGTTTGTGAGGAAAAGATGCCACTTCTTATGGGAAGCCAGCCCAGTTAGGTTTTCTTTCCATTTTTGGATGTACATATACTTGCAAGTATGTATATATACATTTGGTAAAACCAAATAAGGAAATCCTAGGACAGGTGCAGGATTCCAGAAACACACATGCTTACACTGATACACACATACAGTCTCCCTCTCTCATACCCGCATTCTTCCCACATGTCTCTCAACTGGATGGGAGAATGGATAGTGGGCAATAAAAGGTTGACTGATTTCAAAAGGGGAATTGGCCAATTCTGTATGACATGGCCCATCAACTGGAAAATAGTCAGACACAAGCTTGAGAATGTTTATGTCCCTTCATACTCCCCAAATTCCCAATGACATTGGGAAAAAAATACTGCATTGCAGTATTTGCCAGCGCACACTCATGTGTCTAGCATCCGCTGGCCAGCTCACCAACAAATGTACATATTAAGTGGCCAGGCATATAAATTAAGTGCTTAGGCCACAGATCATTGGACCTGATGAAGAAATTTGTCCAGGTCAAAGTACTTCCGTCCATGCACAATGACCTCTATTAAGACCACTATTCCTTACTGGCGGTACATACAGATAATTTGTTTCATTAAGAAAAAATTAAAATAAAGCATTAAGATACAAAGAGCTAATTGAAGCAGCATATCACTTCAAGAAAGGAATAGCATTTGGATTTCATATAGGAAGAGAATCCACCCAAAATAAGAAATAAGCGCAAAGAGAAGAAATAAAACCGAAGAAAAGGACTTGCCCAGAGGAAACCCTTTCATTGCTCATGGTAACTCTTACTTGAGAAAAACACCTCGATTTACCCACGAATTCTTTTACAGACATTGAACACACACACGCAAAGCAACATTCATACAATGATTTCTAGATCTGAAATTTCAAATAGATCATTCCCAATAGGAATGCTAAGTTTAAAATCTCTTAAGTTTAACATGTCCTAAACCTTATTTTAAGACTGAGTTTAGAACTAAAATGCAAATACTAAGCTCATTTTCTCTCTTTTTCTTAAAAAAACAACAAAAAACCAAAAAACTATTGTTATTACCTCACAACAATCTGGCCTTCCTCTCATAAAAAATTCTTGAATATTCAAAGGACCAAGAAAGGGTTGCAGGGAGAGAAAAAAAGTTTTAAGGTTTTGGAAAACTATCAAACAGAAACAAGCTCATCTATATTTAGTCAGGAGGATGACTCAAATGAATGGCAGTTAGGAATGAATGGGACCGAGATCACAAATGAATGGTTAAGGTTTGTTAGGGTTTTTTTTCCAAATTAAAATTGTCTTGTAAATCAAAAATTCTCAAAATAAATTTTTCAGCTATTTCCCCACCTATGTTCATTTTACCCTTTCAAATTTAAATGTTAAATGATTTAGCCATTACATTACAATGAGAGACCATGGACATTCTGATCGTTAAAACTGCGATGAATCAGGTGTTTTTTGCAGAAATATTTCCAATCGGATTTTCACTTCTTAATAAATGCACACTCAGCCCTGTGCTTCTATAAAGGCACACCTCACATGCAGGTAGCAGGCATTAATATTTTTAAGACAAAGAAGTGAAAAAGGTCAGCAGTAGAACCACATGTCTTTTTTACGACCCAAGCTAAGGTGACAGTTCCGACAGAAATTGTTTTATCCTAACTAAAAATGCTGAAAAATTCTCAGAAAAAACTATATTAGAGATAATAAAAAACAATTCTATTTTTAATAGCAACATGTTTACACACTCAAGATATGAGAGTGAGGTTCAAGTGTACGATAAAACTATTTTTATTTATTTTCACCCTAAGAGTCAAAACAAATTTTAAAAAATCTCCCAATAAGGAGACAAAACAAAAAGAAGGATCGGCAAGGAAAAAAGAATGGGTGTGTGTGTATGTGTGTGTGTGTGTGTGTGTGTGTGTGCAGAGATTTGAAATGGAGGGAGTAAAAAAAATTAAGAGTACTTTCAATAAAACCAATTATATTTCTTAATCTTTTATCACGTTTCAATATTTTTTTGATCTCTCATTTTTGGGCTTAAAATTAGCTGCCTGATCCTGTATCAAATTTGCCTCTCAGGAAAAAACCATAACAGATCATTTCAGTTGTTTTACATTACCTTCTATTTGCCTAAATACTATACGTTTCAGTCATTCTGGTACCCACCATCATGAGAAAAAGAGACTACTAGTAAAACACAGTAAGAGAAAAGGCGAGAGATGTCTGCCACCAGCTCACACATGGGTCCCAGACATTCAGAGGCACTGAAAAAAATCAGCTTTTCACTCAGTTTATGCCAAGACCAGAACTGGGACCAAATGCCAAATTGAAGGCAGTGGTTGCAAGGGTGCAGCCTGATGGATCCTGTGCCTGGAGATATGGACAGGCAGGCACAGCAAATGGCTAGAATACAGTTCTTCATTTGTTATTTTAAAAAGTAAATCTACTCAGGATATAAAATGAGAGATACAATGAACACCCTGGAACTGTAGTATCAACATCTGATTTAGTCAAAATACCACTATCACTTAGCACAAAATCATTGTTTAGGGTAAATCTATTCTACCTATATTCCACCTATGGATGGATATTTGCTGGAAATTTCTAAGAAATCATTTGCAGAACCTATCAGCTATGGGAGTTTATTATGCTTCCGTCAACTTCATTCAATATAATTTACATTTTTTTTCAAATGGCCTCATAGGATTCCTTGCAATTTTTTGCATGTACAATTTCACAGCAGGGAAAAGGGGGGTGGGGGGCAGAGAGAGAGAGGGAGAGAGAGATTCCCTACCCTCCCTTCCCTCCTCCTTCTCTGTTTTTTAAACCAAAAAAAAAAAAAAAAAAAAAAAAAAAAAAAAAAAAAAAAAAAAAAAAAAAAAAAAAAAAAAAGAAGAAGAAGAAGAAAAGAAAAAGAAAAGATAAAAAACAGGGGAGACGGAACAGATGCTTAAAAATAGATTTCTAAAAATCACTGTAAACCAGAGTTAGAAATGTAATTAACACCTATTTATAAAGAATAATTAAAGTTGGGCTGGCCACAAAGAACAGCAAAGATAATCGAGGTCCTGTCCCCCCCTTTTTACACTGTTTGCAGTGTGTTCTCATGATAGCCACCTGCTCCCTACTCGGCTTTTCCTCTGTTCGTTTCCCCGGCAACCTTTCATTGGGTTTTCCTCCCAGCTATCGCTTTCAGTTGGGCTGCTCGGTCTAATCTTATTTGTTTTACACCCATCAAAACAAGCAGCCAGACAAAGGCAATCCTCTAAGAATGGGAAAAAGACCACAGCTTTGTTATAACATCTATGCAGAGCGAAAAGTCCTCCCCAGGCTTTTCTAGTGAGAAATAAGTGAGATGGATATGAATTTACAGCCTCCTCCCATACCCAGCTTTGAAACCCTGTGAAAGCTATTGCTGGTGAAAATTCAAAGTCAAAGTGAGCACTCGTGGCATCTGATCTTGCCATTTTGTGCTATATCTCTAGGGTCAACATCAGGCAACAGGAGCGACACTCAAGGAGTTTCCCTGCTTCTTCTTCTTCTTTTTTTATTTTCCGAAATAGATGCTAAAAATAGATTTACTACTTTGTCAGATAGGTTTTCCACTTCTCTTTCTACACCCAAAAGTCCCGTTTCATAATTGCATCTGTGGGTACAGAACCTTACCTCCTCTACCCCAGCCTTCCCCATCACTCCTAGTAGGAGACTGAAAAAGAAATGTGCCTTTAACTTTAACAGTCGTGCAATTCTGTTGAAAGCTCACTGAGGCGGTGGACCTGCCAGCCAAAAGCAACGGTGACATTGTGATTGTCAAAAAAGACACCGACCTTGCTTGGCTAAAATGTGTGTTCTATGGAAGGCAGTGTGTGTGGCTGTGTGCATGCAATGCCATTACACTTGGAGATGGAGTCTGGTTTTTGGAGAAGAGAAATACTAATAAACATACACATACACACACAAACGATCTGCACAGTGATTTACGATGCACAGTCCACCATCCTTACACATACACACACAATCGGCTGGAATCTCCAAGCTGTCTTCCTCTTTTCACTTACCATCTTCAAGCCATTCCACTCCATCTGTGATCAGAAGAAGATGGACCCTCACACAGTATGTCAAAAGCGGAAAGGAACGTTATGTAAAAGCTGACATTCCTTCTTACAGAGCTGCTGCCCAGAGAAGGAAGCAACAACTCAACACGCCAGGCACTGCTACACATACAAGCCGCCTCCTCTTTTTTATGAGGTCATGACAGGAAACTCTTTGAAATACAAGATGCAGCATTTACTGAAGCCCAAATAAATCACTCTCTTTGCCGTTTTGACTGCGCAGTCCCCCGAAACACAACTGCCCATCTCAACGTTCAGTATCCAGGAGCTGCCTCTTAAGGTTTAAATTCCCAGCACGGAAATGGAGAGATTCCTAACCCGGCTGCATCCACCTCCTGCCCCACAAAACCCAGGCACGTAGACAAACCCCCTCTGCCTTTACAAAAAGAAATCCCTTCTTTTGCCATTATGGTCTCATGTAGTATAACCTCTTTCAACAAACCAGCAATTATTTCAGCCCACCTTCCCCCCACCCTTGCCTTTATGTTGAAGGGAAAGCTGACAATGACCTGTTAAAAATGACAATCTATTTCCCCACTGCTTTTCAATAAAAGGATCTATCCGCACTCTCTACACAAAAGAGATAGTAAATGTAGGAATCAACCAGCAGCAGAGAACTAAACTCTTGGTCAAGGTGTAGATGCTTTTCTTCCCTCCAGCAACACAAACAACAGATTATAAATCTAGTCATACCTACCATAACCATTCTTATTGGCAAATATTGGGTCTTGCAGAGCTTCGACTCTTCTCTTAAAATTTGCAAAGGTTTCAGAATATATATTTTTTAGATGATTACTATTGTTATATATTTTTAAAGATCCACAAAATATAGTGTGGATGATTGTAAAGTAAATCAATTATTTGGGAGGGGGTGGGGGCAGAAAAGAAAAAAAAAAAAAGAAAGAAAAGGAGCAGTGAGCTGAAACCCCCCGATTCTAGGATGTAGATAAGAACAACTGAACAGAGCCTAGCTGAAATTGGCTCGAAGCTTCCCCTTTTTACATCCATTTATGGGACCATCTGTCAGCCAAAGCCATGATCTGATTGGCTGGGGAAACGCAGGGAGGCGTTGCAACATCAGGTGCTATTTAAATTAGCTACTGCCAGATTGACGATGTTAATGATTTGGTGACCTCTACAACAACAGAGACCAGATTTCTGAACTGCTTCTTGTGTCTGGTAATTAAGGCCAGGCTGAAGCAACAACAGCCATACTTGTATTTTTACCTTTTCCCTCCTCCCGGCTCAAAAGTACTGTAACAACTGCAGGTCACTGGCGGCTTGTAAACCTAACAGTGGGAGTGTCCCCCCTTTCCCCTGTCTCGAGGGCTGTACCACCCCACCCCTCTGACAGAGGGCTTTTCCCATATAGAATATTTTCAACCACCTTATCTTTCTTGACAGTTGCTTTCTAGCGAAATGCATATTTAATGATCTGCCTCTAGGCTTAAGGATACAACAAAAGCACTTTAATGTGCTAATACATCCACATTTTAACTTTATTTCCCAATATTGCTGATTTTCAGTAAGTAAAGCTCCTTGTGCATCTAAGACGGCCAGCATTTCAAAAGAAAGCAAGTTTGAGAGTGTGCTTGCTCCGTGAACTGGGTTCATACAAGTTTGCTTCAGAAAACTCTTTCCTAATAAACAAAAAAGAAAAGCTGGGGGGGAAGAGAGGGGCAGCTGTCAGCCTCTACCTTTCTGCCTTCTGTCTGAGCTTTTCAAAACGGAGAATGATGAATGATTTATTTAAATGAATTTATTTCTCAACTTGGATAGAGGTATGATCTGAATTTTTAAAAATCCACCAAAACGCATCCTCTCTTTGCATTCCCTATTACTACAGAGAAAGGTAAGGCACGCTTTTGACAACGCCTCATTTCATAACCTGTGCAGAGCGCTCGTCTTGCTTAGCTGAACACGTGATTTTGCTTCTCTCCTTCAAACGATGTCTTTTTCCTTTGGTTTCTTAAAAGATTTGCAAAGAGACATTTAGCAAGTGTGTGGTGATATATAGAGTTTGTCTGTCTATGTTATACAATTCATAACCTGTACTATACCAAGCCTTCGGTTGTATAGTGTTTTATTCTGGTTTGGGTTTTCTAAGTGGCTTGCCTGAGGAGTCTGTGTTTTACTTCTATCCAAAAGACTAATTTATCCCTATTTATTTAATTCATAAGTTAATCACTTTGCTCCTCAATAAATGCTCAGAGGTAACAAATGTTACTAAAGGCAGAATTCAAAATAATCTTTAATATTTGGCTGGAGTTGACAGCATGATGGGATTGGGCAGATAGGCCAAAAATGATTCTATATTCTGGGCTTCAAAGTCCAAGATAAATGGGTCCGTGAAAAATTATTAGAAAAGAAATAACCTTTACATTTAAAAAAATTAAAACTATTCTCTACAAGCTACTGTGTCATAAACACACACATTTACATATCCATATATACACACTTTAAAAAATACAGATATACCATAAAACAATATGTGTTGGTTACACTATACGACTATTATATTTGAATATAAATAAATTCAGCTAGTAGGAAAAACAAAACACATGGAAGAGAAATGGGAATGTTAAAACTATAATCCCTTTAAGTGGAACAATACTAAATTTAGTAAACTTAAAATAATATCTTTAGCAAATGTATAGAGTCCAATGAGTCACAACAGTATTACAGTATCTGTTGAACTGTGTACTAAGGATGAATTCACAGGTTAAGTCTTCTAAAGGGTTCAGCATACATACACAGGGCAGGTACAGGTGCCCAAATCAACAACAGAAACTCTGAGTGTGATTTCACCAACATTAAAATATTGTGGAAAAGGAAACATGAAAACCATGCTGACAAACACACAAATGAAAACAGCTCACTTGGAACAAAATATTTACTTTGTATTTCTCTGCAGGTATAAAAGTCAAAATTTTTTAAAACCCTTTTCTCCCACCCATACTAATCTCGGCACACTCAGTGACCTATAAATTAACATTATGTATACCAAAAGATATTCTGGTCACTTTTCCAAAATAGGAACTGTATATTACAGTATAAATAATTAGCTGGTTTTGCTAGGCTAAAAAATCCATGTACTTTGTATATTGATCATTCTTCCCAAAACCTCCATTCTAAAGTATTTCAACAGAATCCTCAAACAAATGCACAAATGTCCTCAGAGGCCTTTTCTCTAAAGACAAAGGCAGAATCCTATTGTTGGGAAAAGTCAACCTTATTATTGCATTTCCAATAGTACCATTCATCTTTCAGAGTGAGGGGCTGACCGCTACATCAGTGGTGTGACATTTGTAAAGCAACAGATTCTCAATATATTATCTCAAGAATCAGGCAGGCGAGTCTCCCAGTCATGCATGATTTTTTTTTTCTGCCACAATCCTCCACCACCACAGAAAGAAACTTGTCTCACTGAAGCAGCTAAGGCAACCTAAAAATGATATCCCAGAGCTGTGGGGCTGCCAGCGCCACTGTATCCCTCTTACCATAAATGAGCAGTTTCTTGACTCATTAATAACAATTTCCCTTAAAAGAAGTAATCTCATATCAGTCAGCCCCTCGACACCATGCACACATCCCAAAGGTTGCAGATATCTCAGCATCAGTTGCCGGCAGCCAGCTTTCCCACACAGAGTCCAGATGGACTGTACCAGAAGCCAATTCAGCGTTAATAACTACCTACTCCGCGCAGTGGAGAAGCCTTACGTGGCACAATGGGCTAGGAAACAGCAGCCGGCTGAAACTGCAAATAAAAAAGACAACCAAATTCTCCAAAAGCACAGAAAGGGAGGAACAGAAATGGAAGCATGAATTGTATTTCCTTGACTTCCATGAGAAAAAAAAAAAAGAAAAAGAAAGAAAGAAAGAAAAAGAATCCTCCATAAACATAGAGGGGAAAAAATGAAGCAAAGAGAAAAACAAACAAACAAAAAAAACCAAACAGATGCTGCCCAGAAAAAAGTGACAAAATATTACCTCATTATTTAACAAAGCAGCATTAAGCGTCCTGCTGATTTCAAACATCTTGCCACAGATTTTGTTTTAAGAGAAACAGATAGAATCCTTTGCAAAGCACTCCGTCTGCAAAGGGTTCTTCAATTTTCTTGCGCACCACGGAACAGTCAATATATTATTTCCCTAGAGTTCGCACATTAAAACCTCTAGTCAGTGAGCTGAATTTTCCCCTTATCTCACACACAGTAGACTCCTGTTATATGTACTGCTCTCTTTGCAAGAGCAGCCTGCCCCAAACATGGCTGGTGTTTAAACTACTCTTTAAAGTAACAGTTCACTATATAACCACCAGGTGGGTAGAGTGCACAGATTCAAACAAACCATCCTAGAAGACTGTGATTTTTTTCCCCCTTGATATAGCTTTTGGGTGTAGGATATGACATGAGAAACACCAGCAGCCTAAGAGGCATCTTATCTTGTCTATGTCTTTGTGTATTGTCAAAATAAATAAATAAAATTCCTTCTCAGACTTATAGCAAGAAAACAAAACACCATCAAATTCTAATAAGAGCTGTGAAGAATGAAATACAAATAAGCTTTGTTTCATCAGCAAAGAATGAACCAGGAAAATCCAATCAACACAGAGCAAGGGGGAAAATCAAAAATTCTATGAAAATATTTCCTTCAGCAAAAAGAGAAAAATAATGACTCACATGATAAAAACCAAGTTCAAATATATGCATGTGGACGAAGCACATACAAGATGGAGACAAGAGTTTAAGGTTGCAACTTTTCTTCTAAGTAAACCAGCAGGTTTATTTGATGTGGTCTCTCATAATAGGAAATAACCCAAAGCTTAAACGTAAAGATGCCGAAAAAGACAAAAACAAAAAACAATCTTAAGCATTCTCTTTTAAAAACAGTTATGCAGATAGTTATAAACATTAGTTTGCTGAAGAGCAAACTAATCACACATCTCTCCTCAATGTTGTTTTTTCCCCCTAAGATTGGCCTTGAAGTGGAACATTTCTGTGGTATACCATTTTGGATGTATAGCTAACCTGGTGTCTCCTTTGTACATTTTTATTCCAATTAATCTGCTCTTCTGCCAGGAATAAATAGAATGTCCCAGGCTGAAAGCCCCAGGTGATAGAGGGAGGGATGCTGAAAGGATAAAGAAACACCTGAACAAAAATAAATCTAATCACTAATATTGTTATATGGCCTGATTTTAAGGGGAATTTTACTACTTACAGAACATGCAAGCACCATTCTACATTCCCGAGTATCTAAAAGAGAAACCAGTGCACACAGATACCTGGGATTTTGTTTTCTTGGCTGGACAGAATTAAAGCCTTGGAACTTTCACATCCTCTTGCAATCACAGATGTTGATACTAGTATTTTTCGAACCCATCCAAGCAACATTTAGACACACATAACAGTGACTGTCTCCTTCATCTTTAAGTCAAGTCTGCATCACCTAATACCATTTAACCTCTTCGCATATATTAAGTTTCAAATGACAATTTTTAACTGGGGAGCGAGAAGGACGAGTTGCTCTCATCAAATTCTGGTTGTATGGAATAAGCTAATTTGTACATTCACCATATGTCTTAAACACTAATTAAAAAATGTCACTTTCTTCAAACATTAAAATGTAATCAGCCTAGTAAATAAAATATTCTCTCATTTTCTTGCCTTGGTGATAATTTAAAGAGTGTTTATCTCAAGGTAACCTCTCTATTTTGATTACCAAGGAAGTCTTTTGATTTGAAAGAGGAAAAAAGGAGATATTGGGAACTGGGGGAGTGAGAAAAGAAAACCACAACTGTATGTAGCTGCACAAAGGAAAATAAGATGAAGCGGGTTTTTAAGGACCCATAGTCTAGTTACCCTAAGGCAAATCCAGCCAATCAATACCACCCATTGACGGGCTACCATCTGCCATGCTACCCAGTGATGTGGCTAAACAGACCTGTTCCATATGACCGTAGCCGGCTCATTTTCAGTCGATTAGGGCAGTTCCAGAGCATTCACGTGCACAGCACAAAACTCCAAGTCACACTGAGCCTCTCTTCATACCAGTCCCTCCGAGCACAGCTGCAGACCTTTTCCTCCTGTTCCGGGTGTCTGGACTACCCCTTCTTGCCCCCCAATTGAATTAGCAAAATGCGGTGGGAAGGTAGAGCAAACAGACACTCACAAATACACACACACACACACACACACACACACACACACACACACACACACAGATAATTGCTGGTCCTTCTTCAGTGTCATGCAGAAATCGGGAGGGAATTCCATGTGCGCTGCCCTAATATGATTATGGAACAGCATTTAAATAGCGTCATCGGTGACTATGACCTGACATTTTCCTGTGGTTCAATTTCTTTTTATCCTCTCTTTCTTCTTTTGAAAAATAAACCTAAACTGCTGGCATTTCTTCCTTTAGGGAAAATACAATCAGTATGCCCAGATAGTGGCATGCTATATGTAAAGGCTTTTGATAAAATTGAAAGCATAATTTTCCTTTGATGAATTTTGGTGCTGGGGTTGTCTTTTCTGTTTTCCTGTAGAAACTTGAAGTCAGGTTTTATAGGAAAATGTAAACATACCACAGGGACAAGAAAGATGCACCAGACTGACATGGAGTGAATTGGTAGGATCAGGAATTCACTGTCGATGTTCTCTTAGAGATATATGACCTGACAGTATGTTGCCTTTCTCTTTCCTAAGTAGTTTTGTCTACTGTGGACTATGGGAAAGAGCTAGAAAAATGCTACTGTGTGGGGAAATGTAGACAAATGGCTCTCCAGTACACTTAAATTGCCAAGAATTCACCTGGGCAGGTAAGCTAACGTAGGGGTTGATTCACACTTGATCTTCCCATCTTCTTTCCATGCTACTAAGCCTGATGCTAGAACAGCAGCTGGAAGCAGAAGGATTCTTTCCAGAATCACTGTGCCTTTGACTGTACTCTTAAAGCACCAAGGTATCTTTCTGGGAAAGAAAGTTTAAAGGATAGGAAATTCTGAAAAAGGTAAATACACATTTATCCAAGAAATCTAATTTAAGTGGAGTCCCTGGCTGAACTTCTCACTGCTATATCCTTTATCGTAGCCTAAGAAAACTCAGCAGGGTCAACATGTGAACACACAGAGGTTTCTGAAGATCTCTGCATGAAGAGATTTGGGAGGCCTTTTCATTTCAGTGCAGATGAGCTGTACTAAAAATAAAAATAAAAAAACAAACAAAAACCCTTAGTATAAATATAAATCTTTACTAATCAAAGGCCACTGAGCAGATGAAGTATGGAGTAGCTACTCATAACATTAAAGGATACACTGTTTAACCAGATGAATACAGTTTTGAAAATAATTCAATATAGAATTGTTTAAAATTCTAGACTCAGTTATAATTCTGTAACCACAAATAAAGAAATAGGTGTATTGTATAAGGCAGGAAAGGTAATTTGTAGAAGGAGGAAGAAGTGAAGGAGGGAAAGGTAAAGGGGAGAGAAGAAGAAATAAAGAAATAATAGTACTTATAAAGTGCAAATAAAAAACTTCTATCTTTTACCAGAAGTCTACTGTATACCAAACACTGCACTAGGCACTTGACATGCACAGTTTTACAAAACACCATAGTAGTGGTAATTGTTTTATCTAAGCATTCCTCTAGAAGAGTGTCTTTCTCACCTAAAAGTAAGACCTTTCCTCCATTACTTCACATAAGGATATGCTTAGTAAATATTTGTTGAATGAATGAACAACGATGGGCACAGAGAAGAAGAGAAAGGAAAGAGGATAGGAGGTATGCTCAATTTTTTCTCAACTAAAAATGACTGAGAGATTTCTTGTGTGTGATGTGCTTCTAACCCGGTACATCCTCAAAATGTTATCTCATTTAATCTATCATCATGATTAGGATGTAAATTTGGAATGAGAGCGATACAAAGGATTAAAGCTGGAAAGCACAAAATCTCAGAGGGCAGGATGAGTACCCAGTGCCCATCCTACCTGCATGAGCTCCCAGTCTTGCTCTCTGCTGCTTCTTCCGAGCCTGGCCTACCGCCCTACACAAAGCAGCAAGCTGCTCAGCAAGTATCGGTTGAGTGAACTTCTATACTCAGTCCCTTACAGCACAGAGCCTGGCTCCAGGCAGCATCTAGTTATGGGGAACGAATGAAGACTGATAGTTTCACTTATCACCACGTCAAATACTTTTCAAGGTCTATTAAATTCAATTCAACTGGGCACCGCTGAACAACTTCTTAGGAGAAGCTATGCTAGGCTCCCAAAGCCTCGGTTTCCTCATCTATAAAGCTGGCATAATAATACTTCCCGTAGGGTTTGCTCTAGGATTAAAACATATGTAGGCTTGGTGGAGGCAGCACTCTAAATGGTAGCTGTTATTATTAATATGGAGAACAGCTGGGAAAACTGTATACATTAGTACTTAGCTGCAAGGTAATCCAATCATATTGAAAGAGAGTCAATTCAAAGATTCTCAAAACAATTAGAGAATAAGGCAGTAATAATGAAGAAGGTCTGAATGGTCTATTCCTGTTCTAATGAAAAATACCTGCTGCAGATAAACATTTCTTCAGTCCTATGGGCAAAGTTCAGGGCTAATTCTTAGTGTGAAGAATAAAGAGAAATACGAATCACAGTATCTACTTTCATGGAGTTTAGATTCTTGCTGGGAAAGGGGCTTTCTTTTTTATGCATCAATCCTAGTAGTATAAGGAGGAATGTTAAAAGAATAATGTAAAAAAAAGCCAAAATTTATTCTGTTTAGGTTAAACACATGGTGAAATAATATGGTATTTGTCTTTCTTTGATTAACTTATTTCACTTAGTTTAATAACCTTTAGGTTCATCCATGTGGTCACAAATGGCGAGATTTCATTCTTTTTTATGGCTTAGTAATATTCCATTGTACTTGTAAGTTATATCAATGTCTAATCACTATATCGTACACCTGAAACTAATATAATATTGTGTGTCAGCTGTAATTGACAAATAAAAATAGGAAAATAAAATACTGAAGGATAGTCAATGGTGTGGATACCATCCACGGTGAGGGGGGGAGGCTTCTCGGAAGAACCTGGAATGAAGGCTCGAATAAAAGAATGATAGGATTTTTCTAGGAAAATGCGGAATGTTTCATAGAAGAACAAAGGAGGAGGGGGAGGGCAGGAAGGGGACAATGGTAGCCAGTTCATTAGAACTACACCCCTCTGAGGTCTCTTCTGAATCTATTTCAACCTCTTCCATTTTTAAAAGTTATAAATAGAGGAATATTATGATATAATGACTGAGGGAGAGCAAACCTCTTATACAGTAAGTACTTTTATAAAAGGAACAGGAATTAGTATTTATGGAGCCACTATGTGACACACATCACACTACAAACTTTGCCTATAAACCTCATTTAATCTCACAACTCTGAGACTTCCTAAAGACTATAGAATTTAAGTGATTTTCTGAAAAACTACACAACCAGTAAAAGGCAAATTTAGGTTTTAAACTTACATATGTTCAAACTTAGTCCACACTTTTCACTATAAATATTACCTTATGTAGAAAAGTGTAGATGTAAAGAAATTTCAGTCTTATTCTGTGTTTTATTCTATACTCAGAAACCAATATTCAGAGTAACACTGTTGACATCTGCTGACATTGAAAACAATAACAATTAAACAAAACAAAACTAACCCACGCTTGCAATTTCAGTATTCTGCCACCAGGTGATGATAGAATCCTTGTCCTATGACACATAATTACGAGGCGCATGTTTTTGGCTGCTATTATTTTGTGTGCTAGTCCCTCCTCCATATCCATAAGTGGAGAAAACTGTGCCTGATCTTCAGATGGAATCATCTACTAAAGCCTCAGACATTAATCTTTCCAGATATTTTTCCAAATTTTATTTACTGAAAATTTAACTGTGAGCATAATTCTAAACTTCAACAATTTTTAAACAATTCCACTACAGACTGCATTCAATGAATTACAGTCCTTTGTTACTTTCACACTGTACTGTGAGCTTGCAATGTAGAAATTGTATGTTATTTTCCTATAACATCAGCACATAGACTATCAGTGTCTCAAACACAGAGGGCATTCAATAAAAGAGCATAAATAACTGATTGTAAGTATTTTAGAAAAACTTTTGAATCAAATGCTTAGGGCACAATTATTTGGTTCTTTATTCACTGATATATAACTTTCTTTACTGAGTCACCCTTAATGCTGAGTTATTATAAAAAGTCCTTTTATTTGAGGTTGGTCATCAGCAGAAGCATTTCTTTCAGGGGTCAGACACTTCGTTCTACCTTAGCTATGGACAATCTACATTCATGACAAGCTCTGCCCTGCTCAGTAGCCTACTTTACCTTTTCAACCTTCGTATGCCCAGGAAGGCTGCTTCCTTTCTCTATGGGAGGTGAGGAAAAACCATGAAAAAGAAGAAAGCCATGCTATGTAACTGTCAGGAAGAGGCAACTCTCCACTTGACCCTTTATAGTCCTTTCCCTCCCTGACTCTGAAGCTGGTGGGGATGATTTAACTACTTTTAAGCAGAAGAGTAAAGTTACACATTAGTGCTGAGTAGCTCATTTCCCTTAGCAACCCCTTAGCAACAGCAGCTTCAAGTTCAAAATACCTCCTTGAAAAGGATCACATCTTTAACGAAGATGAGTTCTTTTTTTTAATGTAAGGTTTTTGAAAAGAAGCTTTAACATTACAACCCCCAAAGACTTGTAGGCCACAAATACCTATTTCATGCCAACCTTCCTTTAAAATAATATTATGTGGTAACCATAATGATACTGGGCTCCTGCAAAATTTCAGACCCTGGAAAAGCCCTGGTCTTACTCTGAAATTATTCACAGATATATAACTTTTATTTTATCAAGGCACCATTAATCCTAGGTTATTATAGAAATTACACTTAAGTTCTTTTAAAAGGGTTATTGATATTGCCCTCACTATTCAGTTTGCTCCCTTACACAGAAGAGAGAAGAACAGTTTTAAAACCCTAAATTATGGTTTTACAAACTATATTACATGTAACCCAAGGTTATTTGGACAGTTTAAAGAAAAATAGAAGAAAGAATTCCAACTTTCCCCCCAATTTTATTATTTGATACTTACCTTGCCAACTTCATAATCAGTAAAATGGATCATGGGATAACCAAAGGATCATGACATTTAACTGTTTTTACATTGTTAGTTAAATGAGAATGCTTGCAAAAGGTTTTGCTAGGCCTCTACAACCCTAGGAATATAAAATGCATGTATTGTATATGTTATGCATGTCATTAAAACTTTCATTTGTTCAAGAATTTTGAAACTCTTTTAACCTTAAAGGTTCCACAATTCAAATAATATACCAACTTTGGCTTGAAATTTGTTCCTTATTATCTCTTAATATATGAGTCCCTTGGGACACAAGGAAAACAAAGTGCACAAGGGTTTAGAACAGTAATTTCAATGGACTTCTTCACTACTAAAAAATTATTATCATGTAAGACCACACAATCTATGTGTGCCAATTCCAAGATATGAATAAAACAGGGTTTTTTTTCCACCTCTATTTTTTACTTGGTATAGCCAAGTAAAGCAGCCAAGCAGATAGGCAAACTGTGCCATCCACCTGATGTGAAGTTTTATACATTTCCGTGTATAAGGGATCATACTGAAGAACATGTCTACATCAGTGGCTCTTACACACAGTATGTTGCTTGATATGTGTTCCTGAAAGTAAGATCCATTTTATAACTTTTTTTTTTAATTTTAGAGAGAGGGAGGGAGGGAGGAACATCGCTTTGTTGTTCCACCGATCCATGCATTCACTGGCTGCTTCTTATACGTGCCCTGACAAGAATCGAGCCCACAATCTTGTTGCATCAGGACAACGCTCCAACCAACTGAGCTAGCCGGTCAGGGCACAAGATCCATTTTAAATCACTAGGGAACAAACCAAGAGGAACCAGGAGACTTCAAGGCCAATGTTACCTCTACCACTAATAATTCTATGACCTTGTGCAAGTCACTTCTCCTCTTTGAGTCAGAATCTCCCTGAGTAAATAAGAGACAAAACTAGATGATTTCTGAAGTGTCTCCTAGCTCTAATATGTCAGAGTCCATAAATAGAATTTAACAAGTAACAAAATTTTGGTTAAGATTAACTCTGATTTTCAACTGATTTCACAGTGTAAAAATCCTGGATAAAGGGAAATCAAACTTTTGAATGAGATTTAAAAATCTCTCTCAAATGAAGAGCCAGGTTATCATCATGTTCCAATATCTAGTCTGGTCACCAGAGTTATTGTAAATACAGAACTGGAGATGGTTGGTTAAAATCATTAGAATTAAGGGCTTTGACCAGGACCTTGATTAAGTCCAGACACTCACTGAACTTCATTGTATCATATATAAAATGAGGACAATGATAGTGGGTAAGGTTGTGAGCCTTACAAGAGATAATGCGTATAAGACACACACTACATAGTATATGACATTCTGTTAAGTACTCAAAATGTTAACTACTTCTTATGAAACAGATGAAATTGGTTTTATAGGTCAAAGCAGGTGAATACTGTTAATTTCATGTGGTTGAACCTATGTTCTGTTAATCTCTCAACCTTCCATGATCCTCACTCCTTATATCAAGTCCAATTATCCATTAGGGCATTCAAGGCTCTATACAACCTGAACTTCATTTAAGCTCCCTGACTCTTCTGGAACATTCTCTCCCATACGTACAGTTCTAGACATGCCAGTCTATTCTCCTGTATCAGTTGGCCCATCTACCGCATGTTTTTGTTTCTGCTATTTCTTCCATTTGGAATGCCTCCTCTCCCTGAAAAATTATACCCATCTTTCAAGGCTTCAACCTCACTAACCAAAACTAGCTGCTTCGTGATCTGACCTTTTATGGCAGTTTATTCTTCCTGCCTCCACAGACCTGATGCCAGAGTATTATCACAGTTATTTACAGGTCTGTTTCCATGAGCTGTTTACAAGACACTCTAGGGCAAGGACTGTCTTACTTGTCTCTGTTTCCCTCCAGCTAAGTACAGTGGCTGTCTCATAGTCAGCCCCCAGTAAATATGTGTTAAAGTAAAATGAATAAAATCACATGAGGGCTGAGATATGGCTTCTCTTAAAAATAAGTGATAACTAGGAATCCCAAAGATGAATCCCCTCCCACCACCCCCAAAATGAACTTTTGGAATCTACCCCCCAACAGAATCATTTTTCTGATAAGAGAAATCTCTGCCAAAGATAGGTCTTTTTCCCTCTAGAAATGTTCAAGTGACTAAAATCAGAAATTCTAAAGTGGAAGTCACTCTTCAGGACAGATCCACTGAGCTGAAGCCTTTCTAAAATTCCAAGCTAATCACATTGCTTCCTTGATTAATTTTGATCAGTGTCCATCCCCTCTTCTGCTGAAATTTTCAATGAGTGGTTTGTGAAGGGTACCCAGCAGACCTCTCTCTACCAGACTCTACAAGCTTATGCACAAATGTATGTAGCCTTCTTTTGTATGTCTGTTTCTCCTACCAGGCTTAAGCTCCTTGAGAGTCAAGCTCATATATGATTTACATGAAACAATGGTTGCATAAATTAAAAATGCAACCTTCCCTAAACAAAGCTCCAAATAGCGGCTTTTCTCATTTTTAAGCTACAGAAAGCTACAGATAGCTCTGTTTCACTTGCAAATTACTTTCAAAAAGTAACTACTATCTAATGAGCATTTATTGTGTCAGGCGCTAGTCTTGGCTCTTTATATGCAATAACTCACTTAATATCATAATCATCCCATAAGGAAGGTATTATTTTTGTTATCCCTGCACTGACAGATGAGGACACCTATGGCAGAGGGGTTAAGTACCATACATCGACTCAACATAATCATTCAACACACACAGTGTGTTGATTGTGCTATTCTCACAGCCAACTAGGAAAAAGATAACATATGTACAATCATCACTTTGAAATAAGGACAAAGGAGAAACCATGTCTTCTTGATCCTTAGGGATCCCTGGAGTATCCAGAATAAAATCACATTCAACAAATATCTGCTGAATAAGTGTTGAATTGGTGTTCCTGAAATCTGGTAGTGAGGCTTTGAACATCAACTAGTTTCCTTGACTAATGCTTGAGAGAAGAGACCCACTCCTTCCTTCTCTTGGTCAAACTCAGACACTTCTGAGAGTATAAGGAGGCTTTATCAATAATAACAGAGACAACAGGTACCTACTGGCCCTGTCTAAGGCAAATCAGGTTACATGGTTACATTACCTATGACCAGTTTAACCTGATACCTACTTCTGGGTACTGACAAAGTCCTTGGCTAATGTGTGCTGTTGTGCTCAATCTTGCTAAGCTACTTAGCACAGCAATGTGTGAGGGGCATTCAGCCAAGAAAAAAATAAAGAAAGACCATTATCCAGGAAGCCCATTGATATTCACACTACACGAACATCCTTTGACCCTCTGGAATTACATTTGGGGAAACAACAGTTAGGTAAATAAAAATGTACACTTTTGAATATGTCTTTGTGTGAGCTATTCTCTCTCTTTCTTCTGCTTGGGGAACACATATTCATCCCTCAAAATCAAGTTAAAGTAAATTAATTCCATGAATGAATTCATTCAGCAAATATTTATTGAGCACCTACTGTGTGCCAGATACCAGCGATTCAACACTAAACAAGACACACAAACCCCCTTCCTCAGGAGTTTACACTGGACTGGGAGCAGAAGGTAAAGCTTCCCAATTTTCCCCAGATGGAATTAGCAGTTCTCAGTCTGACCACTCACAGAACTTGTTTCTCGGGTTACTCCATTCCTTAGGGAATCGCAATTACTCCCTTCCATGTCTACCCTCCACTTAAGACTGTGAGCTCTTTTAGGGGCAAGAACCACTTTCATCTGTGTCACCCATGACTAGCACAGTACTGGGTTACCTAACTGAACTGAAGGCCACATGTTTTCTCTCTCACAATATCAATATCCTGCTAACATTCCATTGAGCTCACTGCTTGACTTCTGAATATTTTAGAATCACCATGTGATTCCTTGGCACCCAAAGTGTACTGTTCTTAGCGCTGGGATAGGGGATACAGCAAGAATGTGACATAGTTCAGGACCTTTGAGCAATTCCACTCAGAATAAGGGGCCCAGGTTTACTGATTGAGAATAAGAATGGATTAAATCAAGGATTAGATTGTGTGGGTTAGACCCAAAGCATCACCTATGAGAAATGAGATGTCACTATGTGCCCAGAACAAGGAGGGACACAAGCATTACACAGTATCATTCTTCACTTTTAGCCCAGCAAAGTCACTAGGGCACCACCCCTGGGATTCAACAGTCTCCAAAAACATCCCCGGATATCCCAGGATATCCCTACGTGGGCCCTATTCTCTGAAGCTGATAGGTTTCTGCACAAGCTGCTACCCTGCCTGGGATGCCCCTATATACCCCTTGAATTTCTGATAGTTATTAAGATTCAGCTCAAATGTCACCTCCTTTGTGAGGCCATCCCTCACCTTCCCAGGGAGAACTGACCATGCTTTTGCTGTGTGTCCACTCTTTCTCCTTCCCCACATACATACTCATTGTACCCTGTCTTTACCTGTCATTGTACTAACATTTATTTATCTGCACGTCCATCTCACCTACTAAGCTGTGAACTTGTTGAATGCGAAGACTCTCATTCATCTCTGTGTCTTAAGCACAAGGCCTGTATAGAGTTTATGGAGGGACAGATGGAAGAATGGACCAACATATGGACAGAATCAGTTATTATGAGCTGGAGTGCCCCCCAGACCCACCAAAAAAGCATCAATAAACAATAACCTCATGTGGCCTAGCAAGAGATTTTGGAAGTGTAGATAGAGATCCAGCTACTAATCCTGAATTCATGTCTTAAAGGCCTAAAGAAACTTACTTAATCTCTCTGGTCCTCAAGTAGTCTTATTTATTGAATGGGATAAAGCATAAAATCTCTACCTCACACAATGACTGAGAGTTTTAAATGAGATGATAGAAAATGTTTTAATATAACATGATTTCAGGAGAAAAAAACATCAGCCACATTAATATAATCTGGAGATATTTTTAATGGAGGTCAATACTTTTCTCCCCCCTACCAAATTGACACAGGGCTGTGCTTTTTCTAGATCGCTTAACAGAACAAACAGGTGACAAATTTCTGTGATGAGAGACTCTGGGGTGAGTTTCTTTTTTTCTTGCTAGATAGGAGAAAGAAGATTCATCCTCTCTATGGGTCTGGGGTTTCAACTCGAGGTCTAAACATTTTTGATGGCCTTGAACTAATTTCGGCCACTACCGACAGAATGGGAGTGGAAAAATCCCCACCACATCTGCCTTGTCAGGGGGTGGAGGGAAGAACTTTCTAAATAGCCTCATTATTGGTCCCAGCTGAATTCTGCTCCTGTTCCATGATGCCAGCAAAAGCATTTTAGTAAGATGCTGCCAGCATCAAAAGCAGATCCACTTACGGTTTCCTGTAAGCGTATCTGCAATGGCAGAAGGTGGCGGGCAGCCAGGTGTGAGTGTGCGTGCTAAAAATCTCCAATACGTCACACCGGGAGAACAATTTATGAAATGAAATTCAACATTCTATTTCTACTCCAGGAACTCCGTTTAAGGCACCGGAAATTCAGCTGGGTGAGTCGGCTCCCAGTCTCTGCTGTTTTACCGACTCAGAGAATCTGAGAGAGAAAAGGTCTCTTCATTTTTCTGGCCTAAATGTCTCTCGCTCCACCCCAACAGGACATTCCAAATCAGGGACCACTAGGCTCTGTTTACAAAGCTTCAGGAAGAGGAGCTTATGCACTTCTTTTCCAATAACTTGCCCAGTTTGGAGTTAGCTCTGGCTATGGCTTTTTCTGCGTGGCCAGCTACCTGGGCCACAGTGGGGCTGAGTAACTGACAGTTGGCGATTAGAATGTGGGTGGAAGCAGTCATTTCTAAGCGTGGTCCCTAAACAACTTTGGAATGATGCTCCATCTTCTCTCTGTCTTCCCTTGCCAACCAGGCATATGCAGGGGGTACAAGAGAGAACTCTGAGGCCCTAAAGAAGAGCACAGCCACTGGCTGAGACGGACTGTGTTACTGAATGAGTGTGTGGAGCAGAGCCTCCTGTAGATCCATGTTGAACTGTGATATGAGTGAGAAATAACCTCGACTGTCTTCAGCCTCTGAGATTTGAGGGTTGCTTGCTACCCTCAAATTACTCTAAGGGAGTAATTCACCATCTCCCTTGGAAGCCTTAGTAACACACTTGGTATAGAACATTCTAGTATATCTCTATGAAATACTAGCTCCTAAAAATTGAGATGGAGTAGTGCAAGAAAGAAGGGAAGGAAGTACAGGAAGGTAGGAGAGATGGCAAGGCCACATTTTCTCAAGTACCTGTGTCCACACTTGCGTTTCATTTATCCTTCATAATAAGCCTTCTGATTATTCCACTGTCTAGCATTTGGAGAACAGGGTCTGTGGGAGGATATGAGAGGTGCTGGCTGGCTATGTGGGTGGGTGCCATTTCTTGTTTCCTAGTTTCTGGTGCCCTGAGTGACCCATGGAGTCTGTCTGTCCTCGGAGGTGGAGGACATTTGGTGTTTAACCATTTTGGAAGTAGCATCATCATTCCTTTGTTTCAAGAACTTTATGAGGCATAAGGCCATGCATTTTTAGGTCTCATACTTTGTCTAAGGTTGCATTGTCAAATATTTGTTTCCAATTTTGACATGAGCTGGATTCATCAGTGCAAGGCTCAGAATTTTGTTAGAGATGCTTTTGGAGGAGTTGGTCTACAGAGAGAAGGGATGAGTTGGATAACCTTTTAAAAGGAGTCTATGATTTAAATGTTTTACATTAATGTTAATGAAAAACTCAGCATGGCAAGGAAGAAAAACCAGCACAGTAATGCTGTTCAGGTATTATGTGCATTTGCCTTTAATTAAGAGATTTCAGGAGCCCAGAAGTGAGCTCCCAGCCCAGCCCAGCCAAGACCTCTGGTGGCCCCAGTGACACCACAATGCTAATGCATCTTTTACTCCTGGTTCAGCTGAGGACAGGCCAGCTTCCATGGACCAGTTTCATTTGTGAGCCACAGTATTTCTAGTCAACAGTAAGCTATGTCTTACAAGTGAAGCAAGTGCTGTGAAGTGCCCACAACACAAATGCACAAAAAGTACCCAAGGCATCAAAGGAACAACCATCAGAAAAAGTTTTCTAAAACACAGATCATCCTCAATGATCTTATAATTTGAATGTTGACTGGGTCTAGGAACCAGAATTTAATAACACAATAAAACTTCTGTATTAGTCAACTTGGACTGCCATGACAACCACCATGGACTGAGTGGCTTAAAAAACAGAGAGACATTTATTTTCTCATAGTTGTGGAGGCTGGGAGTCTGAGGTCAGAGTGCCATGGGTTCTGACAAGGGCCCTCTTCCCATCTTGCAGGTGTGATCACTTTCATGTCAGCTGTGCATTCACATGGCGGAGAGAGAAAAACCTCTCTCTCTTCCTCTTCTTATATAGCCACCAATCCTATTGGTTTCAGACTTTACCCTTTTGACCTCATTTAATCTTAATTACTTCCTAAAAGCCCTATATCCAAACGGAATCTTATAAGGGGTTAGAGTTTCGACATATGAATGCTGGAGGGTCACAATTCAATCTACAGCAACTTTCATGTAGAAAGTTCAGATCTTCAGGTAGCTACAATTTAAATCATATCACTAAGGTGAATTTTACAAAAATAAAAATATATTTATACTAAATGGGAGTACTTTAGTAAGAGTTTTTTTTTGGAAAAATACAACTGAGGAGATGTATTCTGTTGTTCACAGCCATTAAGTAAGAAAACATATTAATGTAAAAGAAACCATGTTTCAGAATCCAATTTCTGGTTGGCTGTTTGGGGGATCCAAATCAGTATAGTCATCAGGAAAAGAACCTCCTACCCAAAAGGGGTCAACATAAGGAAAATAATGAAATAAATATTCTTAAATTCATTTTCTTTAGTTTTAAACCCACAGATAATTGACTGCCCCTCTATGCCCACCCTCTCCCTTGGTACTAGCATTCTCCTTTGGAAAAATCTATAGATGCGGACAATCAGCATTTGAGACTCTCTCCCTTTAGCCGAAGAACAGCCAAGGCCAAGGAGTGACTTGACGGGCCCACAATGAAGGAAGGACTGGCCTTGGATCTGCAGAGCCCCTGAGATACAATGCCCTGGCGTTGCAGCAGCCCCCAGCCCTTCCAGAATATAATACACAACCTCCCCTCTTTGAAAAGCAAACAACAAAGAAACTCTGGCCCCAATCCAATTATCTGGGGGTGGGGGGTGTTGCAGCACTCCCAGGACAGCAGAAGGGAGGGGTCTGAAGAGCTCACAGCAAGAAGAGCTCTGAAAATGTATCTCTTACATAGAATGCAGGCTTCTGGTTTAAAAATATTAATTCTGTTGCACAGAGTCACTGAACAATTTCCCAAGGATTCCCAAGATCTCTTAAGCCATAAAAAGCATCCTTATTATATTAGTATGCTAAAGGGTTCCTCTCTACACTATTCCAGGAAATCGCACAGAAAGAGTGAATAAAAAAAAAAAAGATTCCAAAGAACTAAACAAAGAAATACCTTTAAAGTGTATCTAGTTATACCTCATTTTGAAATCTATTTTTTCAAAGCCAAATGGGAAAAAAGTTCATACTAATTTAGGGGAAGACAGTACAGAACCAGGTTTTTCCAACTCAAACAATTTCAATGTTCCTTTATACAATTAAAAAGCAACTTCTAAACAAGACATGCTAATCAAAATATAAAATAAGAAAAATATGAGTAATCATTTATCCAATCTTGGGCTTTTCTAAGCTTAAAAGCAATTAAGGAAAGACATTGATAGAATTTACTATATGTAAATTAAAAACTTCAGTAAATCTAAAACAGTAAAAATTATAAGGAAGTTGGAAATACATTTACCACAGATATAAAACAAAGAATTACTGCATTTGTATTTAAGCACTCATATAAATGTATTACAAAAACATCCATAAAGACTCAGACAAAACACATAGTTACCCAAAAGAGCATTTACAACTGGTTAACAAACATGTGGAAAATATTTAACCTCACAAATAGTTTTAAAAGTGTGTATATTAAAACAACAGAGTCAACAATAAAAAATAAAATTACAATATAAAGCTCCCCTGACCCCCAAAAACATAATGAGAAAGGGAAGGTCTTGGTATCTGTCTCCCTTTCACTGCTCACCTAATGAAGAGGCTTGCAGATATAAATCTGGTCAGGTTTAAAAGTTTTTTATTAGATCATGGTCTCAGAGGGTAAAGTTTTTACTATACCATGCATTAAATATTATCAATTTTTAAAGTCTTTAGTAACTTAATATCTGTGAATAAAAATGGTCCCTCACATGTCAAGGAGAAGATACTGAAATGGCATTTGGACAGGTCTATACCAGCAATGATAGGGCAACTAGTCTTCTTTTGCTCTGCATAGGTCTTTCTTCACCATCTGATGCAGAAGTAGTGGAAAACAGGAAAGGGTCAAACTGCAACCCTGTTTTTAGGCTCCGGCCACGGTTAGGCGCAACAAAAGAAATTCTTTGCAAGTTTCAGTCCAGATTACAAGGGCTGAAGATGGAACTCCCCTGTGTGTCTCTGATTGCCATTGTTCTGTGCACTTACATTTCTCTGTGTGATCCCAGAAAAAGGGGGTCAGAAAAGGGTTTGGGTGTTCTTGGAACTCCGGCCAATGTCATCGCCTTATCAATAAGGTTTCTTTTTTGCTCAACAAAAATGTCCTGAACACCTACAATGAACAGGCATCATCTGAGTCACGTGTCAAAATAGCTAACACTGTTCTATTTTTGTCGATTTAATTAATTCATTCTTAAACCACTTTGTTGAGGTGATGGATTCACAAATGTAAATGTACCTAAGACTTTTAAAACGGACCATGCTGGCAAGGGTGCAAAGTGACCGGCAACCTCACACAGAGCTTGCAATTATATGTATTTTGGGCTGCTCGGACGAATTTTGTACAGTATTAGGATGCAAAAGCCTTACATTTTTTCTTACTGTTTAACCCAGCATTTGAACTCTGTGAAACCATCATCATGATAAAAAAAAGTGTTCTCCTCAGGCAAGAGAAACAAAAGGAATAATAAACAAACAGGACTACATCAAACCAAAAAGTTTTTGCACAGCAAAGGAAGCCACCCTCAAAACAAAAAGGCAGCCTACTGAATGGGAGAACATATTTACCAATGATACATCCAATAAGGGGTTAATATCTAAAACTTATAAAGAACTCATACAACTCAACACCAAAAAACCAAATAATCCTATTAGAGAATGGGCAGAGGATTTGAATAGCCACTTCTCCGAAGAGGACATACAGATAGCAAATAGGCAGAGAAATGCTCGCATCACTAATCATCAGAGAAATAAAAATCAAAACCACAATGAAATATCACCCTCACACCTGTCAGAATTGCTATTATTAATAAATCAACAAACAAGTATTGACGAGGATGTGGAGAAAAAGGAACCCTCGTGCACTGTTGGTGGGAATGCAAACTGGAATAACCAAAATGGAAAACAGAATGGAGGTTTCTCAAACAAATTAAAAATGGAACTGCCTTATGACTCAAATTTCAGTTCTGGGTATACATCCAAAGAAACCCAAAACAGTAATTCGAAACGATATATGCATTTCTATGTTTACTGCGGGATTGTTTACAATAGCCAAGATACTTAAGCAACCAAGTGCCCATCAATAGACGAGTGGTTAAAGAAGTGGTACATATACAACGAGTATACAGTGGAATATTACTCGGCCATAAAAAGAATGAAATCTGACCATTTGTGACAACATAGATGGGCCCAGAGGGTATTATGCTAAGTGAAATAAGTCAGACAGAGACAAATACCATACGATTTCACTTACATATGGAAACTAAAGAACAAAACAAACAAACAAAACCAAAACAGGCTCACAGATGCAAAGAACAAACTGATGATTGCCAGATGGCAGGGGGATACAGGGCTGGGTGAAAAGGATGAAGGGATAAAGTTAAATTGGTAGTTACAAAACAGTCATGGGGATGTAAAGTACAGCACGGAGAATATGGTGCCAGGTGTGTACTTGATCACTTCGTAAATTATATAACTGTCTAACCACTGTGCTATACACCTGAAACAAATATAAAATTATATTGAGTATTGATTTTATGAAAAAATAAAATAAAAGAACGATGTCAGCTAAAAATAATAATAAAGTGTTCTATTTAAAAATGTTCAGAAAATACAGAATTATATATAGACATAGGCTAGACCTACAAAAATGAAGGTGATGTGGGGATACAGTAAAAAGGCAAGTAAAATAAACTAATTGTAAGTTGTAATGAGTGCTCTGAAACAAACTTGTGAGGACCTAAGAAAGAGAGCAGGACCTACTTGAGACAGACATTTAGGGAAAGCCTGTACATTTAAGCTGGGGCCTAAAGAATGAGAA
This sequence comes from Mormoops blainvillei, assembly GCA_004026545.1. Lineage (NCBI taxonomy): Eukaryota > Metazoa > Chordata > Mammalia > Chiroptera > Mormoopidae > Mormoops > Mormoops blainvillei. Next base: position 47,590 of record PVJD01002226.1, on the reverse strand, counting down.
AAAAACTAACCATGTAAGAGCTGAGACAAGAGTGCTTGAAGCAGAGGAAATGGTCAGTGCAAAGGTCCCAAGGCAAGAACATCCTAGGTTCCTTCCATTGTGAATAGAGCGTAACACACCAGGCGGAAGGAGGTATGAGATGAATTCAAAGAGGGAGGTAGAGCCAGACTGTATAAGGAAAACGCTCATGCCACTAGGTTAGGCGAAAATGGGAGGGTCGAAAATTGTGTTCACAGTATGATCTCAGTCATGAAAACATATGCATTAAAAAAAGACTTGGAAGAAACATACTAGAATATTAACAGTGATTACGTGGGAGAGGTACAAAAAGAGTACTGCCTTTGGAACTAGGAAAAAACAGAATGTTATAATCAGGCTTCACTACTTGTTGCTTAAGAGAACAGTTTTTTATCCTTTCTAAGCCTTAGTTACCAAATATATAAAATTAGAATCATATCACCTATTTTACCAACAGTGGCTGACACACAGTAAGCATGCCTTACTTAAAGGGCATTTTAAAATTATTACTACCATTACTCTTGGATAAGAGGATTATGGGTGATTTATCATCTTTATACTGTTACATTTTTCTAATTTTTAACACTTGAACATGTTTCTTTTATAATCATAAAATTATAAACTTTATTTAAAAAATATTCTGATGGCTAAAGGAAATGAGCTATTTTGTGTGAAATTGAACGTCTTTCCACTGCAACAAATGCATTTCCATTGCCATACAAGGCATTCAAGGCAGCTGCAAACATTGAGGGCAATGCAACATTTATAAGGGACCTTTAGCAATAAAGGTTCAGCTATGCAAACATGCAGAGACTCACAATTAACTTGAAATATCAAACAAGTTGTTATTGACCTTTTAGGAGTGTCAACAATGCAGCAGGTTCTCTATAAAATACAAAATTAAAATACATGGCTGCCCAGTTTGGTCTTAAAACAACCTTCAGAAACCTTTAAAAAAAATCACAGTAAGCATTCTTTTTACTTTAATACGATTGATTTTTAGATTTCCCAGAAATTGGAAAGGTGTTAGTAGCAGTGCCCTGGAGAAATTCTTTATTTGCTAACTTACTTTCTTGAAAATGGAGATTTCTCCTAAAATTCTGTTTTTAATGAGAAGGAAACTGACTGGTGAACCTAGAAAAGGCTGATGAGCTTCGATGTCCACCTGCAGGTAACTAGAGAGATGTTCATCCAGAAAAAGGGCACAGGGAGCCTTGGAGTGAGACACATCCGATTTCAACTTAGAGTTCATCCTCCATGACTCTAGATCAGTGGTCCCCAACCTTTTTGGCACCAGGGACAGGGTTAGTAGAAACAATTTTTCCACACACTGGAGGTGGGCGGATAGTTTGGAGATGATTCAAGCACATTACTTTCAAGCTCACCTCCTGCTGTGTGGCCCAATTCCTAAGAGGCCCATACCGGTTGGGGACCCCTGCTCTACATGAATCAACTGGTTACATAACTTCTTTAAGTTTCCAGTTTCCTCACCTGTGAGCTACTTTGCTAGGTTAGTAACAATGAACCTAAGAAGCCTTGGAGAGTGCCTGCCACCTGGTAGGTGCTCAAGAAATTATAATAGTTTATTCTCCAGGGTGGGTTACTTCTTGGCCAGTGCCTTTTACCTTTCCCCATAAAAATGCCAAAATTCCAGGGTAACCCCTGTTCCAATAGTCTGGTTCTTCCTGTGGTTCATGTTGGTTCACTAGACACAAGGCATAGGTTGATTCATAAATACAAGTGGGTAGATACAAAGGTAGATACAAAGATACATAGGTAGACAGCCAGGTTAACAGGCAGGTAGACACAAGGCACGGAGAGAGGGAGGAAAAGAGAAAGGAAAGTCTGTTCCACAGTTACAGATCAAATGCTAACTCTAAGTTGCAGTCCCGTGCACAGGAATGAAGACCATGTTTTTCAAGCCAAAAATCAGGACATGAGGTTTACAAAGTGTTCTCATGGGACAATGTGTCAGAATATCTGGAATCGTGACTTCTACACAAAATTGCCCTGGTCACAAAAAAGTGTATAAATGGCTCTATAAAACCTATCCCTACTGCAAGACGTGTGAGGGCCACATCCATGAGAATCACCCTAGGATACTTATTAAAGCGCAGATTCCTGGGCACCAGCCCAGACCCATTGAATCAGAATGTGGATCAAGGGGCTGAGAAATCAGCATTTTAACCTAGCTCAGCAGGTGATTCTTGGGCATGGCAGGAGCCACTGGTCTTGGGCAAACAGAACTTAAAGTATTCTTGCTTCATAGTGCTTCTTCAGATTGTGAAAGCTGGTGTGCATCTACCACTTCATCCCCCAGAGCCCTCTCTTAACACACATGACCTTTCCCCATGTGCTGCTCACACCTTCGCTCTGGGCAGTCTAAGGTTTTTGAAGAACTGTCTGATTCACCAGTGACAAACTGATTTTAGTTTGGGGTATGTCTTGCCATGCTCTGATTCTTTCAAAAGCTGAAATTATTTACATATGGAGAACAATGCAAGGACACTGCTCTCTCAACCTGGGGAATGAGGTTTATGTTTCTGTCTTACCATTCTGGGCTCTCTCAGCACCTCCACAAGAGGGCAGTCAGGGGAAAGTTTTACTCCTGTCAGAAGGCCTCTCCTTATAAGCTCTTTTAATCCTTATATCAGATGTGGTTCTTGATTTTTCTTAAATTGAAAAACAAAATCAAATATCTCATTCATATATACATATATATACATATATATATATCTTTCACTCTACAGAATATAAGTTTTAATTGAAGGGGCTTGCATGTAACTTCTCCAATTCTCTCTCTACCCTAATACTCTCACCTTCCCAGCAGGTCCATAAATTCATTTTCCTCCCACCTGATGGCTCACTGTCTTGGAGGAAAGGCAGTACAGAGTGGCCAGTGTCACTGTGGCATTGTGGGGAAGCCAAGGAAGGCTGCCTAGTGGTGGTGACATTTGAACCGAGACTTGAAGGATGTTTAAGAATGAGAAGGCTTTCTGGGGAAAGGCAATAGCAGGCACAAAGACAAGCAGCATAAAATAATCCTGGCATGCCCTGGCTGGTGTGGTGTAGTGGACTGAGCACCGGCCTGTGAACCAAATGGTTGCTGGTTCAATTCCCCAGTCAGGGCACATGCCTGGGTTGCGGGCCAAGTCCCCAGTGGGGGGCGCTTGAGAGGCAACCACACATTGATGTTTCTCTCCCTCTCTTTCTCCCTTCCTTCCCCTCTTTGTAAAAATAAATAAATAAAATCTTTAAAAAAATAATCCTGGCAAATTCAGGAAACTAAAAGAGCTTTGCTAAGACTTTATGTTTTATGATGGGGATGTTAGGGGGAGGGGGAGCTACAGAAGATATTTGGGTAGGGAAGTGACACGATAAGATTTGTGAGTTAGAAATATATGCACATACAAATATGTTTGAGAGAAATCATATGATGATAGAATTTGCACGATAACTGCCCGAGTACATCTGTGTGTGTGTGTGTGTGTGTGTGTGTGTGTGTGTGAAATCAACATATAGCACCTTTGAACTCCCATGCACAACTCTTTCTACAAGCAGCTGTTCCTTGGAATTGACCCAGAGTTGCTCAATATTCTTGATCTCTGGAACATTCATCTTTTGCACTGACAGCTTTCACCAAGGTGTTCTCATGTCTGAGCCCTTCAGGCTGACAGAACTGACTCCAGGGTCAGTACAAAGTTGGGAATGCTAGGGCTGGCCCTCTATTATGTTTAATTAACCTCACTGATAGGAATAGCTAATGTAGCAATGTTTAAAAACTGCACTAGGACTTAGGATTTTTCTGAGCCTATATGGAATATAAAGTGTGAAGACAGATAGTCAAGGAAGTGCTTCCAGCTGCTCTAACCATCCTGGATTAAGGTCAGAGTTCAGAACCGTCATTTCAGTGGAAAGGAAATCAAATCAAACCAACCCTAGAGGTTTTAAAATAGAAGGGCATAAGCACTTTTAAGACAAGATTAATAACAAAAGAATGAGGGGAAAGGGAGTCTTTGTGGAGGTGAGAGGAATAAAAACAAGGGCATATGACAACTTTATGATTCTTACTATGGACCTATTCAAAGAAAATAGATTCAACTCCATTAAAGACATATTTACTGAGCCCCAATAATATTACTATTACTATTAACAGCAACTATAACCCTACATTTGTTTAGCACTTTACAGTAGCTTTTGCATGTGCCTGCTTTCCAATTACTCTGTGAAGTTGCCACTCTAGTAGAGGCTCTGATGAGCCACCCAGATCCCCCTTCAGGACCGACAGGTTTAGTCCCCTAGACAGCCCTCAGCTGACTAAAGAGCCGTCTCTCCCAAGGTCATGCCCCCTTCTTGGGGCACTCCACATCCAGGGACTGATCGACATAGGGTAGAAAGACCTGGCACTCTCACCCCAATTCCAGTGCTACTTGGGGGGTTGGCAGAGGGCCTCACTAAGACTGTATTGCAGCCCGACTTCTCCTGATCCTCCTCCCTCCCCTCTCCTCCTCTTCCCTCCCCTCTTCTTCCCTCCCCATTCATGATCCCAAAAGTACTCCCTCCTGCATGCTGGTCTACATCTGCTTCTTAAGGCATCCAACCTGTGACAGTGATTATCCCAATTCTGAAAATGGAGAAGCTAAACATCTTAGATGGCAATTACCCAAAAAGAGAAGGGCAATAAGCAGAACTCAGATCCAATGGATGTTACTCAATGGCACCAGTGCGCTAGGGTAGCAGGGGATGGAAGGATGAATAAGGCCCCCATCCTCTGCGCTCACCAAGCGATAAGCAATGCAAACACAAACACAGCCACACCTGCATGGCCACCAACAGAGGCCCCTGTGTTAGGCATAAGAATGAAGAAGAGAGAGTAATGTCAGCAGACTGTGGGATTTCGATGGGGAGGGTCCTGAAGATATTCCAGGGAGACAGCAAGGAACACTGGCATCTTTCCTCTTTCACTAGCCTGACCGCACCACGGAGAAAGCACATCAGTGAAAAGCAAATCAAGGGGGTTAGTGCTGAGGAACGGCCTGCGGGACTAAGTGAGCTTCCACATTGCCATGTGTACTGGCTCTGCTGGAAGGATTGTTAAGGAAACTACTTACAAAACACTCATTATGCAGCTTGGCATAAGGCAAACCAAGGGTCAAGAACTGATGGTGGCCCAAGCAGTATTTTGTGAATTCTCAGGTTTTAATGTCTTTAAGAAGACAGTCCTTAGTTCTCCACTCACCCTACCTCTCCTTGCTTATTCTTGGCTGCTTCATACACTGATGGTAACACTGGCCCCTGAAGGCATGAGCGTTTGCCCTCTGTGTGATCACTTGTCACCACCACCACTACAACATCCATGCATATAAACATACTATCTATACATATATACATACATAGTATGTATTTGTATACTAAATACCAGGCTCTGTTCTAAGTACTTTGCAATTATTATCCCATTTCACAGAAGGGGACACTGAGGAACGGAGAAGTTAATACATTGCCTCTAAGGTCATGCAGCCCATGATGGAGTTGGGATTCAAACCATGCAGGCTGGCTCCAGAGCTTGTGCTCCTCCTCACCATGTCATCATGCAGGTGGTGTGTGTGCAGTGACAAGTCTAGACATGGATCCCTCCAAGGGGTAAAAGGACAGATAAGGTCATTATGAGAATTGAATGAGATGAGTACAGTAAAACAGAACAGTAACTGGCGCATGGAAAGCACTAGGTAAATGTAAACTATTCTCAAAAACAGAGTCATACATGCAGAGAACAGAATGATGGTTTCCAGAAGAGATGGGGGTCGGAGAGCTGGGTATAAAAGGTAAAGTGATTAAAAGTACAAATTAGTAGTTACAAAAGAGTCACAGGTATGTAAAAGCACCTCACAGGAAACAGATGGGTACTAGAAATATTGGGGGGATCACTTTGTAAACTTTATGGTTGTCTAACCAGTATGCTGTACACCTAACACTAATACAAAATAATATTGAAAGTCAACTGTAATTGAAAAGTAACATCTTAAAAAGAGAGGTTGGGACCAAAAATAAAACCCCATCTAGAACCATATCACTAATGTGCATCAGGGTATAAGTGGCCATGGGTGATGATATTTGTATCTTTCCAACTGAGAACCTCAACATACTTTACAAAACTTGTTATGAGGGTAAAATGCAAATAGGAAAAAAAAAGAAATTTCACCAAAAGTTCAATATCTGAATCAAAGGAAAAATTTTAGTTCCCACAGATACCCCATAGAACTAACTCTTCGGTGGAAAATTTATTCCCACCCCATTCTTATTGCAAAAAGGCATTTTAGGAAACTAGATTTCTTTTCTTTACACAAGATCATTCAGTTGTTAGCTAATGAAGGAAAAGATCTGAAACAACGTCACGAAATCAAAGAATGATCAACAGTTTAGTTAATAAATAAAATGTTTTCAATCCACAAAAAAAAAGTAAGCTCATTAAGGAAAACATTTTCCATCTGAATAAATGGCAATACCACTTACATTTACTTTTTTTTTTTTTAACTCACAGAGCATTTCCAAACAAGCATGGGAAATGTGATAGTTAATTTCTCTCTCAATGTAATTGGGCCACAGGTTGCCCAGTTACTTGGTCAAACATTATTCTGAATATGTCTGTGTGGGTGTTTTAGATGAGATAACACTTGAATCAGTAGACTGAGTAAAGCAGATTGCTCTCCCTAATGTGGTGGGTCTCATCCAATCAGTTGAAGGTTAGAATAGAAAAAAAGACTGACTATCCTGCCTGATGGACTTAGGCTGGAATATCAGTTCTTTTCTGCCTGAAGACTCGACTGAAATATTCTTCTGGATGTCGAGACTGCAGGCTTCAGGGCAAGAACTAAACCATCAGCTCTCTTGAGTCTCCAACTTGCTGACTACAGGTTCTGGGACTTGTCAGCCTCCATAATTGTATAAGTCAATTCCATATCATAAATCATTTTATACATATATACATAAATACATATATACATACATAACATCATATTGGTTCTGTTTCTCTGGAGAATCCTGACCAACTAATACAAAAAATATTCCCACCTTTCCCATCTTACAGATGAGAAAGAGGCTCAGAGAAGTTGAATGACTTGCAGTTTACAACTCACCTCCTTAAGCTTCAGGACCAGGATGCTCTGAGTCCCGCTTATTGTATTTTCATTCATTCAGCAGACACTTATCAAGCATCTGTTACGGGCTAGGCATTGTATCCTTAAATAATTTTCAGATCCACCCCCTGCTTCTCTAGCCCTACTCCCACTGGCTCTACACTGCACAGCTTATCTTCTCTCTCTTACAGGGCACTAAAGGTTCCAGACTCAGCTCCCAGCCCCAGCTCCACCCCATGCTTGTTCTTTTCCCATATACTATTGCCTCTTTTAAGCCTTTTAATTTTGTTGTATGTCTCAAATTTTTCACAATAAAATTAAGAGGAAAATGCCTCTCCTCTGCTTAAAACCTTTCAATCACTTTTCCTTACACCTAGAATAGAGTCCAGATTCTCTAAAATGTCACCTACAGAGATTTATGTGATCTGTCTCCGCCTGTCTCCATGGCCTTTCAGCCCCTCAAGCATATCCCATCTGGCACACGCTTTGTCCCTTTCTCTTCATGGCTATTCCATTAGGTTTTTGCTTAAATATCCCTTTCTCATAAAGGGCAAATCCAAATTACATTCTATTCTCTTAGCACCTTATTCTTTTTCTCGGTAGCACTTAATATAATATGTAGATAAATGTTTTTAGTTTTTACTATTTATGTCTATCTCCTCAACTAGGTTATAAGCTCCATGAGGAAAACCTCATAAGTGCATTCCCAGTGCCTAGACACAGCAGGTGCTCAGTGTATTTGCTTAATTAATGTTCTATAACTCATCACATAGTTGAGCATCTTCCCATCTCAGCTTTTACTGTTCTTTCTACCCAGATTGACCTGTTCCTCCTCCCTGCCTCCAATGTCTTCATCTGGTGAATTCCTATTTCCTCTGTAAGACTCAGCTCCTCTGTGCCCCCTTTTCCTCAAGGCTATTAAATCATTCTGCATGAATTTCCACAGCTCTTGCAGCATTTAGCTCACATACAGGAGCTGCCCTCTATCTTTTCTGTGGGCCCCTCAAGGTCATGGACTAGGCCCCTTTCATCCCAGAGATTCCCTGAGCCAGAACAAGACCTGACATACAAGCAGCCCCAGTGAACATTTACCAAAAGGTTGCTGACTTAAGAGACTAGAATCAGAAATGTGTATAATGCACCTGGCACATAGGAAGTGCTCAATAAATGGCAGCAATTATTGTCACTATTACTGTAGTGCCATTTTTGTACCTGATCTTCTTCTGAATAGTTTTTGAAATATCCTTTTTTTTCCCCCACTCAACACATATTTATAGAGTGCCTATTCTAGAGTGTATACAAGGATAGATAAAATAACAAACTGTTCAGATACTGGTTCCTCAAGGAAATCAGGGAGATAACACAAAACTATAACTAATTATAAAACAAGTCCTGAGTGTTATAAAAGAATCTGCCTATGCTTCAGCCATAAACTAAAGCAGCACATCCCAGCCAGGCCATGTTACATGCACATCCATGGCCCCAGAACCTTTGGCCTTGTACTCTTACTAGTACAACTTCTCAAACCGTGTTATCTGGATTTCAGGCCACCAAACTCACTCATTTTTCCCTTCCTGCTGTGTTGATGACCAGCACACCTTGCAGCCATGGCTAGCCAAATACCATTTCACAGTCTTGTTCATGTGGTCCACTGAAAATGTCCAGAAGGCAGTTGAAGGCATGGGAATCTTACCTGGGAAGTCAAGAGTCTGGCCCCTTGTTAGAGTTCTGCTTTTCTAAGCCCTTTAGGCCTCGGGTACCTGGGGTCTGCCCAGTTTGCCAATGGCCACCATTATATTCAGACAAGGCTCTTGATATTTTCCTTATCTACAAAGCCACAACATCTCAAACCCCAGTGGATGACCAAAAGTTAACACTGCATGTTGATGTTTCATACGTGTGTGCATTAACTAAAAGGTAAGGAGTCATTTTATCCTTAATTCATCTTTCCATAAAGTTTTCATGTATATCATTGATTTTGCATTGAAATAGTTTCGCAAAGTATTTTAGCTAGAATCCTTATTTAGCATCTCACAGACCACAATACCTAGTAACAATGATTTTTCACGAAAAGAGGGACATAGGTTTTTGTTACTTTGCTTTAAAAAAAATCAATAGAGCATTTGTGTCTGTATTAGAGATTAAAATAGCTTTTTTCCCCTCACAATCAAGTGAGTTTTTATTTGATTATAAAAGAGATGTTCTCAAATATCCTTCCTTGTCCCCATCCACATAATTTCTAAATTTCTTAAAATTTTAAAGATGCAGAGGATGGGAAATGACCAAATATGAAGTTAAGTACCTGGAGGTGACATCCCAACTCCACTGTCTACTAAGAGGGACTAAAGAATGATATTTTTTCCCCCTGTAAAGATGGAGCAATGCCCTCCACGCCCTGTTTCTGTGAGGCTCAGGGGAGACTGGGTATCTCAGCAAAGGGCTGAGTAGAATGCACAGGTGTAGGCACCTTCTGTCTTGCAGCTTGAGATACAGATGAGGGTATCATCCACACAAAAGAAATTTTACAGTTTCATCTTAATAACCATTGATGAAGCTGGTCATTGGGGATTAATGGGGGCTAAAGGTGAATAGCATCTGTCTCTCTTCCCAAAGAGTTCATAGACTGGCAGAGATGAAAGAGAACCTTAGAGAGAGACAACCCAGCATAGGCTCTGGAGTCAGATGACTTCAGTTGACCTCTGGTGACCTTTGGCTCATCTCCACTTTCTGGCTGAGGTACCTTGGGAAAGTTATTTCATTTCCTGAAACCTCAGCTTCCTCATTTGAAAAATGAGGATAGCTTTGGTCTCTATACTTCCCAGTGTTGTGGAAGGATTCAGATAAAGGACTGGGCACCATGTCTGGCACTAGCCAGTACTCGATCTTTGTATCAGGATTGTTATTTATGTCATTCCCAGCAATTACAAAAACCATGGACTTGAGGTACCTTACAGCTAAGTAGGCTGGAGTCTAACTACTAAGACAAGGAGGATCTGTGTACCCCTTGATGAGCTAAAGGGAGAGATGACTTGTCTGTAGCTCTTTCGTATTCAAGCTTCTTGTCATTCACCTGTGATGATGACGGTGAGCCAACATCACCGACAGAGCTTGGCATCTGTCTCATAAAACAGTGGGAAGGCCAAGTAGGGCTGTGTGGACCAATCATGCCCATGCCTCTACTGGGGAGGAAATGCATGGTGGTCCACATTTGTACAGGGGTAGAAAAGACATCTGTGAATTATTCGGGCCACAGTTTATTTCTCTTGCTCCTGGCATTCTCGCTACAGTGCCTTCTTCAGGTGATGGACAGGAACTTGATAAGTACTATAAAGGAAACTGAAACTCGCATGGGCTGAAATTAGGTTTGGGCATTAGTCTATCTATTGATTCACTTTAGGACTTGAACTCAGTACTGTCTGGCTCCAGAGTTCAGATTACTATTGTGCTAAATGACCTACCATGTTTACTAAATGCAAACAGAAGCTGAAGACAATCCAACAGGTTGTTTAAATTCAAGGAAAGCTAATCATTAACATTAAGACATCAAAATCTTTCCAAGTATTTCAGATCACTTCTGAGTGATTTAATAATTTTAATATAAACAATGGGTGCCATTTGTTGAGCATTTACTGGATGCCAAGCACTTTATACACATTTATGCCTATTTATATGAGTGCCAGTTGATATAAACTGTTATCACATACATTATCAACAATTTTACAACAACCCTTATGTAGTAGGCAGTTCCTTCCCCATTTCTCTTCCCCAGTCATCAGCCTCATTTTACAGATAAGGAATCCGAAGCATAGAGTAGGTCAAACAACTTGAACAAGGTCATACCATCAGTAAGCGTGAGGCCTGCAGCACTCCTTCCCTGTCCAGCTTGATGACAGCCCCATTATGATCAAAGCTCTGGATGTTTGCTTCATCTACATGAATCTGGTTCTTAGTTGCCTCTTTAAAAATCGGCCGCCAGCAGTAATAAAGCTGCACCTGTTAATTCCTACCCAAAACGCAGTCACCTAGTCCTCAGGAAGCGGTATCCACAGTGGACCTCACTTTGACTTTAGTCTCTAATCAAATTGTCCAATAAAGTTTTATTGGCTAAATTAGTAAAAATGAAAGATGTATAACCCAGGAAAAATTGTTACAAACCTAAAATTAAGAAGTCTATCCATTCCTTGTAGAACGGATAGTGCCAGGAACGTTTGTAGCCATGATAAGAAATACTGTTTGAGTGTTTACTATGTTCCAGTTACCATTGGAGGAACTGAGGACACAAAGGAACGAGATAGACAACATCCTTGTCCCTGCCCTCATGGAGCTTATATTCAGTGAGAAGAGAACAAACATGTAACCAAAATTAAAATAAAATAGTTTTAAGTAGTAGTACAAGCAAAATAAAGCAAGGTGAGGGGGATAGGTAGAACGAGGAGGGCAAGCTTTTTTGGAGGAGGGGTCATTTGAGCGGAGGCCTGAGCCAAGGGAAGGAGGAAGCTGCCCGAGGGTCTGGAGGCAGAGAAGAAAGGTGCTGAAGCAGGAGTCAGCTTGGCCTCCTGGAACGAGACAGCTGGGCCAGTGAGGCTGCAGTGGGGTGACTTGAGAGGAGGTCCGAGAGGCAGGTTGAGATGAGATAGCACTGGATGCTGCAGGCCAGTGAGGAATTTGGATTGCATTTACTCCAACAACTGTTCTATGGAGTATGTGGTATTTATATAGGAAAGAGCTGAAGTCTACAATGATTATGTAACTTTCTTTACCCTATGAAAGCTCACAACTTAGTGGTTGAAGTTTCGTATTCTATCTTCTTGCTATCAAGTGAAAATACAGGTCCGTTAAAAGGAAAATGAAGATGATGGTTAAGGGGGTCCCACAAAAGAGCCCAGGCTTTTCTTTTCCAGGGCCCAGTCCCAAATAGTGTTAAGTAAATATATATCTGAATGGGGACTCAGGAAAATAAATGCAGTGTTCAGCCCTCTCTGGCCATTGCAGTTCTATTGTACCCCCTCCCCCACCACATGGAAAATACTGTCCCAAGAATTGCTATGCCCTCAATTCCAGTGACATAACACATATCCTTCCATGTCCAACTGCATTTATGGTCCCAAGAAAGTTTGGGACAGCAAGGAATTCTGCTGCCTGGCAAAGCAGGGGCAGCCAATACATCAGTTCTAGCCTAGTCTAGTTATTTCCTGTAATAATTACATACTTAGCAAATTCACCTAAGAGGAAAAGCCACGGAATTTCATAGAAGGTATTAATAACAGCCCTGATGCTAGAATAGAAAGGACTTAGAAATGCTTAAAATACTTAGGTAATGCGTTTAATCAACCTTCATCAGAACTTCACAATGGCTGACCCCCCTCTGAGTTACTGAGCACAGGGAGGGGTTACAAAAGCAATACTGCACCAAGGTTGGGACTGTGGGCTCTGGAGTCAGGCTGCCTCAGTTCAGAGGGTGTTTGTAAGGGTTTAATAAGGTAATTCATGTAAGGTGATTAGTATAATGCCCAGCACGTAGTAATAACTCTTAAAAACCAAGGTATTCTTATTACTATTATAACAGAAAATAAGCCTCAGATCCTGCCTCAATGATGGTGAAGTAAATAACATCACTAAGAGGAACACTGCCAAACAAAGATGCCAAGAGCACACTGCAGTGGAGTAGAGGAACCAAGACCACATATCCAAAACACATTTATTGAGCACCTACTCTGGACCAGATACTGGTGTGTAGAAGTACAAATAAGTTAGATGATATGATCAACATCCTGAAGGAATTCACTGTAACTTTCCTTTCACTCATGAGTGATTCAGAATCAAGCAAGTAGTTCACGAGTACCTGTGTCTAGTGGTGCACAGAACACTAAGGGAGTTCCTGGTTTAAAACATAACTCTTCGATTAGAAGAACATATAATCTACCTAAAGAGACAAGACTCAAGTGTAAGAAACAATAAGAAAACAAGCTTAAGTGTGAGAAGGTGTGGTGGCAAGATATAAATGCTACAGGCAACCAGACACGAGACAGAATACTGGGGCCAGAGGGGTCCAAGTAGGCTTCATTAACCAGTGGGCAGAGTGAGGGGGCCTCATCAGTACACTGACCAGGTCTTCATCAACGGTATGCAGTCCTCTCAGCTGGTAAACTGCTGCTGCTGAAGAAATTGAAATATGACATAGGCATCCATAAACAGAGCTTGCATAAAATGAAATCTGTTTCGTATAAGACAACAGGATATAGTAGAAAGAGCATGGACTTAGAGACATGAGGCCTCAGTGATTACTGTCTATGAAATACTGAGTAAATTACTCTCTGAAATAAACAAATATTTGGGAATAAGTGAAATAAATAGAAATTAGATTACCATGCCCTGTTTAAATCAGGTACAGCTCTGTGGACAAGAAAACCACTTTCTGATCCCAGAAAGAGGAAATGCCTATGAAATGAAAACGGGGTTATTATTAATTCATTTCATCTAGGGATGCCGAAACAGAATAGGCCATCCTTTGGGGGAAAACTTATCTGCAGACCTCCATTTAGATCAACAGCCATCTCGATGGAGTGCTTGTGAGAAGATCCATGGGTTTCGCACAACCATGTGTATGTGATGTTCAGAAAGGAAATTCAAAAATCCACTCTTGATCACCTACTATGTGTCATACGCTGGGACAGGCAACAAAGACACCATTCCTGTACCACTGAGGAGTTCGCAGGCACTTGGCCATGCTGTTCTAACACAGTGCCAGAAGCCCTACTATTAGACAGCATAGACTTTAACCCCTGAAAACCTCCAGCCATTGATCCCAGACGGGTCCTGCTTTCTTCCACTTGAGAGCCCTTCAAAGTACTAGAAGATAGAGGTTCATCAATTCTCCTGAGCCTTATTATCCAATTTTACCCGCTCCCAAACGAGTCCAAGTGGACTGCTCTTCCCCAAACACTTATTTTTCCATGTCTAGTCTTTTATTTCAGGGAGACCTTTATTTTCCCATCTCTACATATCCCTGACCACCTACCTACTGTGACACCCACCGGGTCTATCCACCTACTTTATTTCCTGTATAGCATTTACTGATGATCTGAATGGTATTATTTTATTTAATAGTGTATTAGCTTGTTATTTATATGCCCAGCTGGAATGTAAGTTATGTCCCCAGCACCTACCACAGTGCCTCGATGCAGGACGTACTCAATTTATGTTAGATAAACAAGGGACAGAACATAAAAACTCTGTATCACTTATCTATCTCTTTCTGCTGATACCTGTCCCTTTCAACAAAGTAATATTTATACATACTTGTATACATAAATATGTCTTCCCTACATGGTAGGAAACTCTTGAGAATCTATATCAGTTTTGCCTTTGTATCCTCTAGGTACCCAAGGTAGAATGTCTCCTTGGTTAAGACCTATTAAATAAATGAGTAATATGATCACTTCCTCTTCAGGTTTCTTAATCTTATCTTTGTCAAAACTCTACCTCAATGCTCAGAAACATGAACATATTTAGTTGGTAACATGGAAAAGTACAGAGCCTTTATAACCACATTTCTGCTGCTATTTTTCTTTAACAACTAATTACTTGACCACAACATTTAAAGGTTATTTTTCCACCATCCATCAACCTCTTACTTGGTAGCACTTTTGCAAATACCTATCAATTACTTGAGGGTAAAAAAGTGAATAAAACCTTTAAAAATCGTGCAGTAATCTCTGCTTGCTATGGGTTCAAGCTATTTTTATCAGGTGATACTGTGATATTCCTTTTCAACACATGATATTCACTCTTTCAAGCTGTTTGGCACTGTTCTACTTGGTTTCATGTTACATCAATGAGACAGTTTAAGGGGAAAAAATGGGACATGCTATATTTAGTAGTGCCACTAAAGTCCTAAATAAAAACTCAAATTTCCTAAGCTCCTTGGCTACCCATTCTATATCCAGGACCCTACCTACCAACCCGAGATTAAGACCAAATCAGAAATGCTTTTGTCCAGAGTAATTCTCAGAATGTTAATTACAGTATCTCTATTTACAGTGTCTCTAAAACCTTAACGGATTAAAAGTCATACATAAAGGTCACAGAAGGGCCATACCATTACTACATGTATTTTACATTTTCATAGCATTTTTACTGGGAATTAGCTACCTAATTATATTTTAAAACAACACATCTGATTACACATCTGGGCATGCTGAGTTTGAAGCATTGGCTGACAAGCAACTAGACATAGAAAAACGAAGCTCTGGAACACTTAAACTGGAGTATCACTGTCCCTGCATAGGCGGAACATGAAACCATGAAAGTATATAACATGACTCTTGAAGAGTCAGAAAAGCAGCAGCCGAGGGGGAAACCTTACTTCCTAAATGTCAGTAATCAGTGTGTGCTGGAAGGGTAAGAAAAAATTTCAATAAAAGTATGTGCCTAAGATAGTATCTAACATGTACTAAAGGCTCAAAAGTTCTTAACTCACAGTTTCATTGTAAGACTCAGGTATAGGCAAAAGGTTCTTGTAATCTGCAAACTACGGTACAAGTACTTGTTTCTATTATTTCTAGATGATATGTAAGAGTGGCGTGGTGGAGCAAATGCAAAACTGGCCAGAATCTTTATACCTCCTTCCATCCATGCCCTTTTAATGTGACTTTGTAGATATTCTTATCAAGAGATGTGATCTATTTCCCCATATTATATCTGGGCTGGGTTTGTGACTTACTGTGGCCAATAGCATGCAATGGGAATCTCACTGTGTCAGTTCTTGCTTACTTTGACTCTCTTTCTCTCGAAATCCTGCCCAATTGTCACGTGAACAAACTCTGATTGTCCTTCCAGATGAAGAAGGACCACAGAGAAAACAGTAAGCCAGACAAGACTATCCTAGACCGGTCAACGGCCCATTGACACCACACATGTGAGAGAATTGTCTACCTGCCCTATGTAGACAAATGTATGCAAATGTATGAATGAGCTTAACTGAGTTCAAAAGAACTGCCTAGCTGACCTGTACTTTCATGAGCAATAATAAACACTCACTATGTTAAACCACTGAGGTTTAGATTGGTTAATCATACTATATATAGTTATAAGTAACTGATACAAGTAGCAACAAATCCGCCTACCACGGGCCTTATACTACATGCCTGGCACTATAATAAGCACTTTATAGGGGTTATTTCATGTCCTTCTTACAATAACTTTATGCAGTAAATATTATTCCCATTTTACAAATTATAAAATTGAGGTGCACAGAGTTTAAGCTGACTCGCCCAATGAGGCACAGCTAGCAAAAAGTGGCGACCGAAATTCAAATCAGGCAGTCAAACTCTATAGTAGTACTTAATCCAAGGGGATCTTTTCCTTCATCCAACGGAAAAGAAACTTATTCCAGTCTTCTGTAGGATAAAAAAATCTCTTCTAACCTTACTCTGCACTTCTGATTATTTCAAGTCAAAGGGCCATTCCTATGAAGAGTAACAATAAGGACAGTGACTTCGGTTGCTGATATCTTGTCTCCTGTGATCCTTACAACAACCTGTGAAGCTTGTGTCATCATCTTTGTGTTAAAGAGCGGAGGATTAAAAGGTAAAAGGGGAGGCTCAGTGAGACTAACCCACCTCCTTAAGTCACACGGCCTGTGAGCAGCCTAAGCAGGGCTGCAGTTCCAGAGCCCATGCCCACGCTGCCCGGCTGCCCTTCCGAACCATCGCCAGGCTCTCCACGCCTTCCTGAAGCTCAATCACCAATCGACTGTTTCACTTAGCAAACATATACCAAACATATTCTCTATCTCTAGCCATAAGACTGGCTCTTGAGAAGGCTTCAAAGCAGTTAAATCAATGTTCGCTGCCCTCAAGGAGCTTGCAATTAGTTGGAGATGCAAGCCTGAAATACACAAAGAGCTAAATGATATAAGAGGTGAATTGTAAAAATGTGTTACTAATTGTCAAATTAATGGAATAAACAGATTTCAGAGTTTAAAGGACAGTGAAAGAAATGTGGGCTGGATCTGTCTGACAAGGCTTCACATGGGAGGAACATGAAGGATAAAGGATGGGAGACTCCCTGTGGGAATATAGTCTTCTATTGCTATGGGGGTGTTATTCTTGTTGCAGGGTTGTTATGATGATTACATCTTCAAGATATCCATGTGGTGATTCTTCAAATCTGGTGTGTTTGGGCAAGACTGGTCCCTTGACTGTGCATGAAAAGGACAAAACTTGTCCAACATATTCAAACTTGGAAGGACTGATAGCTGGGTCCTGGAAGCTTGAAGCAACCACCAGGTCATGAAGATAAACAGGTTAAACAGATCCAGAAAACTCTCAGTAAGCCTAAGACTTATTGTCTGAACCAGTCCCATGGGGTAGGAAAAAAGATGGAAAGAAGGATCAAGAAGAAATGAAAGCCATGAGTAATGCATACAAAATGTCAGCAGTTTGTGTTCTAGTCTTTGGGGGCCAGGTAAATATTAGCTAAGAATAAAACACCTGCACTTGGAAAACTCAACCAGTGTCATTTCCAGATAATTTTATTTCTGTTCTCAATATCCGGGAAAGTTCCTTCTTGATATGACACAATCAAACTTCCAGGATTACCTCTAGCCATCTAAGCCCTTGGACACCACCATGCAGCAGCCGCCTCACAGTGCTCGCCTTTTCTCAGCACGCCTTGCGCTGCCCCGCTCCCACGATGCTTCCTGGCCCCCAGGCTTTGCACAGGCTATTCCTTCCACTGCCTCTCATCTCCTCTGTGCACACTGCCTAATGCTGCCTCCTTTTTTCCACTGGCTAATTTCTAGTTTTTCTTGATCCTTAATTTAAATGTCATTTCCAGGTTGGACAGAGGGGAAACAAGTGGAAAATAAACACTGTGAGAAAACAGGTAGGTACAGCGGGCCTAAAAGCTGGATACGGTCAGTGGTTTAAGGTATAGCAGGAGGTTCTAATTGAATGCCACATATAAGAGTTTGAGAAAAGAAAGGACATGTGATATAGAATGAAATAATTCTGTCACTAGGAGCCCAAGCCACAATGCTATGAGATCCCCACAAAAGCAAGTAGACTTAGAAGAGAAAAAATGCTTCACTACTGAGTTGAGGGAGGGCAACACCTGAGATCTGCAGGTGGAAAAATGGTAACTCACTCCAAGTGACAGGAGAAAGAGAATATGCTCCAAGAGGTCTTGTGGGGAGAGGCTGGGAAGATGAGTGTAGTGAAGTGTTAGGAGTAGAGCACTGCAGATGCTGATAAAGGAACAGATATCTAGAGACAATGGCCACAGAGGAAGCTGATAAACCAGCTGGTCACATCATGTAGGTGTTTCCAGCAGTGGCAGTAGCACAGTGGAAAGGTACAGGCAGCTTTAAAGCTACAAGTAAAATGGCAGACAACACTAAGGAAATATGATGAGAGGAGACGTCAGAGGACAGGACAGGCAAAAGTGTAAGTAGCAGGACATATTATATGATTATATTAATAATAATGATAATCAATTTATGAAAGGTTTACTCAACTACCAAGCATGAACCAATAATATGTATTATTTCTTTTGAAAAAATAAAAGCCTTTGAGGATGCCCAGAGAGACATAAGTAAGGGGCAGACCTGACACAAGCCATTTGGTACATGGAAGAACATAGATCCACTGGACTTAGTGACAAAGGTTTAACGTGACCTCACCTAATCCATGCACTAGAGGAGCCTAGGGGAGGTTCAGGTTGTACCTGTTTAGAACCTGCTTACTCTGTCAGAATGAAAGCTTCTGGAGGACAAAGACAGTGCTTCTTGCTCACCACTGTATGAACAGTACCTAGCACTGTGCCTGACATATGGAAGGTATGCTGCAGGTACGCGTTGGCAGGCTTAGTATATGGGTGGATGGGAGGATGGATAAAAATATCAGCTTTATATATCTGTACCTTAAACAAGATAAAAAGCATTTGTCCATGTTTGAACCCAAGTTTTAAAGGAGCAGAAAACATCCCTGAATCCGGGCCTGCTGCAGATGACAGTGGGAAATAAAGTGGAGTAGTCTCAAGAGAAGTATGAAATTCATCTTTCCCCCAACCACCATTCCCCTCCTATGCATTCTCTTACAAATCTCTTTTCTACTCACAGACTTGGAAGATTCTAGGTTTGGGAGTTAACAGGCCAGACAAAAAAAATTATTCTCTTCATTTATTGATTGAACAAACACTTCTTCAGCTAGGCATGTCATTAGGCAATGGGTACATAGACAAGCAGAAGACAGGCCAGCAAACATCATTTAAGGTGGGTGTGATATGGTAAGACAGTGGGTTCCTATGAGAATACAGAAAAATCATGCTCAACTCAGTTTGGGGAGGTCAGAGGACATGACAGCATCCCAGATGGCACAGTGGCAGGGGACAGGGGGATAAAAGGAAGGATGGTCCATACCAGGACCAGAGGAAATGAGAAATAACACAAATTAAGTTCCTTCTCTCTAGACTCTCAGGGCACACTGCACACATCTCATTAATGTACGAAGAGCAAAGGCTGAAATGGCCTGCTAATTGTCCTTGTTTTCTGCACTAGATTATGAGATCAGTGAGATCAGAGGCTATATTATTTATCCCTGTACTCCCAGAACCCAGCAGAGTTTCTGGGATACAAAGGATACTTAACTGAATGAATACGAGCTTTAGCGTGGGGAGGTAAAATACCATAATGGTTAAGGATATAATTAAAAGCATTGAAACTCATTTTGCTGCGAGGCTTTGAGATACTTCTCTGTGCCTCAGTTTCCTCATTTGTAAAATGACGATAATAATTGTACCTACCTGTATCAGTTGGATCCTCCAAGAAGCAGATACTGAGACTGAGTCAGGAATATAAGAGATTTATCAGTTTATTGTGAAAATACAGGGGGGAGAAAGTAGAACTGGAGAGGGATAGCCTCAGACCATGATGCAGATGAGACAAAAGCTTGGCCAATCCAAAGGGGAGCTCTGGGACAAAGATTTCCCATAAGAGAAGTCCCTACATTGGGCAGAATTGGTCAGGCCATACATAGTATCCCCGCTGTGCTCAGTCATTGACGGGGGCTGTCCAGGAAAAACATGGCTTAAAGGCACTGCAGCTGGAGGCTGTAACTGAGCTGCACTCCATGCAGATAAAGTTGAGTTCTCTCCTGAAGGGAGATATGAATGGCACACTTCCACAAGGGGTACACTACCTAATGGGTTATGAAGCTTCCATTAGTTTATACAAACAAAACACTCAAAACAGTACCCAGAACTTAGCAGTGCTATTAAAGGATTTGATATTATTGTAAATTATCTGTACAAGTACATATAACTTCAAAACTTGAGTCTATGTTGGGAATTAAAAATTCAAATGACAATAGGAGGTAGGCGGAAAACGTAAACTGTAAATTGACCTAAGTTAGATAAAGGGGAGTAAGGGGGCCATGGTCTCTGGGGATTCAACACCAGCCTACTGGAGAGTGCATACCTTGCCTAGGTAATCAGATTAAAAAGAGCACCAAAGAAAATAGCATCACTCAGGCCTAGCTAATATTCAAACTTTGAAAACAAAATTTGTAAATAATTTTATGAAAAACCCTCACAGAAACAATGCAAAGATCTTCTCCATCACTTTTGATCATTGACAGTTAAGCAGGGTATCACAGAGACCTTGTTTTTCATAATCCATGCAGATGAACTTGACCTCTTTGATATTTTAGGATTGACAGTACCATCTAAAAAGATATCAAGGAATACTGAGGTATTTCTCTGCATTTGGTTATTCAAAGTTTTATTTTAAGGTATAGAGGTGGTCTGCTGGATATTAAATATTGCTTATTTATTTTCTCTTCAACAAGAGAAAAAGAAGAAAAATTACCTTGAATGAGGAGTATAAATTATGCTTGAATGCTACAAGATGCTAAGGGTATCTGCCCATAGGAATTAAGCAAATAACTTTGTCCAGCCAGTCTCCAAGAAGAGATGGAGGGGGTGTGGGGTGGCTGGGGTTCTGGACCTATAATGGTGTGGAAACATGAGCTCACAGTGACGCACTGTCCTAATACCTGTTTGAGACTTGGCCCATGACAGAGGGAGAGTATTACTGCCAACAGGATCATGCTGATGGCAGTACAGTAGTCAGAAGAGGACCCAGTCTAGTATACTTAATTAAGTATAATGAAAAGTCATACAGCTTGTATTGAAAGTAATGTTTTTGATATATGAGGTCTGTCTGGGAAAAATCCAGCCACTGTTAATATAACAAGAATTGTTTGCACGACACTGATGTAACCGGGCAGCCAAGGAAAGTGGACTGGAATGTGCATGCGTGAACAATATCGACTTCACTGAACTAGTCAGTGGGGGCAGTAGATGCCGTTGAATGAGCACGTGTACTGTGCAGCTGTGGCTATCACATTCAAAATGACTGACCCAGTAGAGCAACGGATCTGCATCAAATTTTGCATTAAGCTTGAACATTCCTCCACAGAAACTATTTCGATGATTTGGAAGACCGTAGCTGTGGGCAACTGGTGATTGGCAGTTTCATCACAACAATGCGCCCCCCTCATGCATCACATCTTCTGCAGAGTTTTTTGGTGAAACATCAAATCATCCAGCTGACTCAGCCCCCCCTACAGCCTACTTTGGCACCCTGTGACCTCTGGCTTTTCCAAAAACTAAAATCACCTTTAAAAAAAAAAGATTTTATTATTTATTTTTAGAGAGAGGGGAAGGAAGGAAGAGAGGGAGAGAAATATCAATGTATGGTTCCCTCGGGAGCATCCCCTACTGGGGACCTGGCCCTCAACCCAGGCACGTGCCCTGACTGGGAATTGAGCTGGCGACCCTTTGGTTTGCAGGTCAGTGCTCAATAGTGAGCCACACCAGACTGGACTAAAATCACCACTGAAAAAGAGGAGATTTCAGACCATTGATGATATTTAGAAAAATATGACAGGGAAGCTGATAGTGATTGGGAGAACTGTGTGAGGTCCCAAGGTACCTAACTGGAAGGGAACAGAGGCATCACTGTCCTATGTACAGTGTTTCTTGTATCTTGTATCTTCTTCAATAAATGTCTCTATTTTTCATAGTCATTGCTGGATACTTTCTGGACAGACCCATAGAGATGTCAGGTGCCTAAATGACAGTCTTTGATGACACATGAAAAGGTCATACCAATCACTCTGAACTCTGAAATTCCAGGATCTATATAAAGAGATTTGACAATTCATTCTGTTTTTAATTGCACTGAATGGTATGATGGGCAAACTTCAGGGAACACAATAACTTTTCCTTCAATTTTGCATGACAGGATAATGTTTTTAAGTAATATATTCAGGTGAAATTTACATAATATAAAATTAACTATTTTCAAATGAACAATTCAGTGACATTTAGTACTTTCACAATATTGTGCAACCACCACCTCTATGTGGTTCCAAAATATTTCCATCACTCCAAAGTAAACCTCTTACTCATTACATATTTCTCCTGATTCCCCCTCCCTGGCCCTGACAACCACCAATCTGCCTTCTGACTCTGGATTGATCTATTCTGGACATTTTATATGGATGGAATTAAATAGCGTCACCATTTTTTGTGTCTGGCTTCTTTCACTTAGTATATTTTAGAGGCTTATCTACATTTTGGCATGTATCAGAATTTAATTCCTTTCCATTATATGTATACATCACAATTTGTTTATCCATTCATCCACTCATGAACATTTAAGCTGTTTCCACCTTTTGGCTACTGTGAATAATGCTGCTATGAACATGCTTATACACGTACTTGAATTTTTTTTTTCAATTATTTTGGGTATATACCTAGACATGACATTGTGGTGGAGGGGTCATATGGTATTCTATTATTTAATTTTTTGAGGAATTGACTTTTCCAGAGTGCCCGTACCATTTTATATTCCAATCAGCAATCTACAAGACTTCAAATTTCTCCATATCCTCTCCAATGCTTGATATTTTCTGTATTTTTTGTTGCTGTTGTTGTTGTTGTTTTTAATTATTATAGCAATGCTAGAGGATGTGAAGTGGTATCTCATTGGGGGTTTGATCTGCTTTTCCCTAATGACTAATAATGTTGAGCATCTTTTCATGTGCTTTTGGCTGTTTTTAAAGACATTTTAAATGACAACCAAGAATCCAAATTTAAGTTAAAATCCAATTGTATATGGACTTCTAAATGCAAATAACTCAACTGAGGTTATAGTTGAATAGAAACCGCAATACAACTCAAAGGTTTTTCTTCACCTTCTTTTTAAAAATTTATTGTTCAGTTACAATTGCCCCACCTTTCCCCCCTTGATCACCACAACCCTGCCCCCACCGAATCCCTCAGTCAATAACCCTCCACTGTCCACACCCATGAGTCCTCTATTCCTGTTCTTCTGCTTGCCCCTTCCCCCTCTTTCCCCTGTTACCTCCCTCCCGCCTCCCCTCTGGTCACCGTCAGTTTGTTCTTTATTTCTGAGTCACTGGGTCTCTTTTGCTCATTTGTTTGTTTTGTTGATTAGGTTCCACTTATATGTGAGATCACATGGTATCTGTCTTTCACTGCCTGGCTTGTTTCACTTAGCATGATGCTCTCCAGTTCCATCCATGCTGTCCTGAAGCGTAGGAGTTCCTTCTTTCTTTCTTTCTGCTGTGTAGTATTCCATTGTGTAAATGTACCACAGTTTTTTGATCCACTCATTTACTGATGGGAACTTAGGTTGCTTGCAACACTTGGCTATTGTAAATTGTGCTGCTTTGAACATTGGGGTGCATAGGTTCTTTTGAAT
The DNA here is from genome assembly GCA_004026545.1 of Mormoops blainvillei. Lineage (NCBI taxonomy): Eukaryota > Metazoa > Chordata > Mammalia > Chiroptera > Mormoopidae > Mormoops > Mormoops blainvillei. The sequence goes on along the minus strand of PVJD01002226.1, from coordinate 23,647 downwards.
TGGTGTTTCAGGATTCTTAGGGTATAATCCCAGTAGTGGAATTGCTGGCTCAAAAGGCAGATCCATTATTAGTTTTCTGATGAAATTCGCATTGTTTTCCACAGTGGTTGCACCAGTCTGCATTCCCACCAAGAGTGCACTAGGGTTCCCTTTTCTCCACATCCTCGCCAGCATTTGTTCTTTGTTGATTTCTTTATGATGGCCATTCTATTTCGTGTGAAGAGGTATCTCATTGTGGTTTTAATTGGCATCTCTCTGATGGCTAATGATAAGACATCCTTTCGAATGTCTCTGAGCCCTGTGTATGTCCTCCTTGTAGAAGAGTCTGTTCAGGTCCTTTACCCATTTTTTTAAATTGGGTTGTTTGTCTTCCTGGTGTGGAGTCATGTGAATTCTTTATATATTTTGGAGATCAAACCCTTGTCCAATGTATCATTGGCAAATGTTTTCCCATATGGTTGGTTCCCTTTTCATTTTGCTGATGTTTTCTCCAGCCATGCAGAAGTTTTTTAAATTGATGTAGTCTAATTTGTTTACTCTTTCCTTTATGTCCCTTGCCCTAGGGGATGTATCAGTGAAAATATTGCTGTGTGGAATATTTGAAGTTTTTCTGCCTAAGTTTTCCTTTAGGATTTTTATAGTGTCATGCCTTATATTTAAGTCTTTTACCCATATTGAGTTTTTTTCTGGTGTATGGTATAAGTTGGTGGTCTAGGTTCACTTTTTTGCATGTCCTTGTCCAGATCTTCCAGAATCATTTATTAAAGAGGCTATTTTTACTCCATTTTAGATGTCTGCACCCTCTGTCAAATATTAACTGACCGTACTGACATAGGTTTATTTCTGGGCTCTCTATTACATTCCATGGGTCTATGTGTCTGTTCTTAATGCCAGTACCAGGTTGTTTTGATTACAGTGGCCCTGTAATATAGTTTGATAGCAGGTATTGTGATCCCTCCTACTTTGTTCTCCTTTCTCAAACTTGCTAAGGCTATTCGGGGTTGTTTATGGTTTCACATAAATTTTTGAAATATTTGCTCCATATCTGTGAAATATGTCATTCATATTTTGATAGGGATTGCGTTGAATCTATAGATTGCTTTGGGTAGTATGGACATTTTAATGATGTTAACTCTTCCAATCCATGAACACGGTATATGCTTCCATTTATTTGTGTCTTTCTTAATCTCACTTAAAGTTTTGGTTTTTTTAAAAACATTAGTTGTAAAATGGTTTTCATTTCACATTTCAGAAACTTTATCATAATCAAGGGAATATGGTGTTTAAGAAGTTATCATAAGGGCAGCAATTTTTGTCATTTTTGTCTATGTTGTTCTCCATGTCTGAACAAGGCACATATTAGTTACTCAATAAATGTTAGATAATTAAAGAAATCAGGTTGACTGTCTGGACCCAGAGACTGAATGCATTTGGTAACGTAGAGGGATAGATTCAGGGTAATTTCCCAAGATTCTTCTGCATAGGTCCATTAATGGGTGCCATTAACTAGGATAATAGGTACAGAAATATGAACACTTGTGGTTCAGCATTGATTATGATATTGGTTGAGGGTCTGTCATATATGGCCTTTATTATATTGAGATACTTTCCTTCTATACCCATTTTATTGAGTATTTAATCATAAATGGATGTGTATCTTATCAAATGCTGTTCCTGCATCTATTGATAAGGTCATATAAATTTTATTCTTTCTTGTGTTAATGTGGTGTGTTACATTGATCAATTTGTGTATGTTGAACGATCCTTGTGCCCCTGGAATGAACCCCACTTGATCGTGATTTTTTTTTTTAAATGTATTGTTATATATGATTGGCTAGTGTTTTGTTTAGGGTTTTTGTATCTGTATTCATAGAGATATTGGTCTGTAGTTTTCTTTTTTGTGTTGTCCTTGCCAGGTTTTGGTCTCAGGGTTATGCTGGTCTCATAAAATATATTAGGAAGTATTGGCTCTTCTGCAATTTTCTGGAAGAGTTTGAGAAGAATAGGTATCAAATCTTCTTTGAGTGTTTGGTAGAATTCACTAGTGAAGCCATCTGTTCCTGCACTTTTATTTTTTGGAATGTTTTTGGTGGTTGTTTCAATTTTCTCAGTGTTGATCTATTTAGATTTTGCAATTCTTCATGATTCAGTCTAGGAAGGTTATATATTTCTAGGAACTATCTATTTCTTCTAGGTTATTGAATTTGGTGGCATATAGTCTTTCATAATACTCTAGTACGATCCTTTGTGTAGCTGCGATGTCTGTGGTAATTCTGCCTCTTTCTGATTTTGTTTATATGAGTCTTTCCTCTTTTTTCCTTAGTGTATCTAGCCAGGGGGTTGTCAATTTTATTAATCTTTTCAAAGAACCAGCTTTTTGTTGTGTTAATTTTTTGTATGGAATACTACTCAGCTGTAAGAAATCACAAAAAGATGAAATGCTGTTATTTTTAACAACATGGATGGACTTTGAGAATATGATGCTCAGTGAAATAAGTCAAGCAGAAAAAGCTGAGAACCATATGATTTCACTCATATGTGGGATATAAAACTGAAACTCACAGACATAGACAACAGCGTGGCAGTTACCAGAGGGAAGGGGATAGGGAGGTAGTAAAGGGTAAAGGGGCTAAATACATGGTGACAGAAGATGATCTGACTGCGAGTGGCAGGCACACAATGCAATACACAGACCATGTATCATAGAAATGTACACTTGAAACCTCTTTGATCTTATTAACCAATGTTACCCCAATAAATTTAGTGAAAAAAGAACACTGTTGATAAAGGAATTATCTGAGAATTTTTACTATTAATTACAATTTCATTTTTACTATTTATGTTTCAATTTTCTTGCTCCTTTTATATAACTCTACATGAAGTAAGGTAAGAGAAAAGTGGTAAGGTACTCTGCAAACAAAGGGTAATAATGCTGCTACTTACAAACATTTTCACCTTAATGTTCTGTAGTTTGATTTTTCTTCTTATATGTCCTATCCTGTTCTTATCCCTGCAGAATGTCACTTCATCCCTATGTGTCCAATTTTCCATGGTTATTATGAAAGTTACAGTACTGGCCATCCCAATTTGACTTGGCAATTCATTAAGTCAGTTCTCTGCCGTATGAATTATAGAATGTCTCCCATTGAATTGAACTTACCTAAAAAAGCAGTCCATGGTGCACTGTGACTTATATGATACCACTTTGTGGCTAGAGGACAGGTAATTAAATTTTAGTTTATTATAATCACTTCCCACCATGTAGACCGTGACTCTTCCACAACAAAAGTCAGAAAAAAAATATTTTAAGCTTATCTTAATTTGGTAATAATGTTTTGGTACTTCTTGTTTCTGAAAATTATTTTATTATAAGAATATTCTAACCTTGCATAATATGTACCCCAAAATAGATCATGCCCGTGAAGGGAAGAGAAATACTATTTCAACACACAATAAAATTGTTCCCTGTATACTAGATTTTCTTGAGCTCTGTCAGTTTATCAGATGTCTCCAAACAACATACTAATTTGACTTCAAATTACGACGTAGCATTACTGCACATCATTCTGTAGCATCATTTCGCCCTCAGCAAGTGATGGCCTGAGTGGACAGGGAGGATCTGTAGTACAAAGCTCTTCCTTATAATACAAACTTGGGGTCTGACTTCTGTTATTACAGTCATGCACCAGGCATTTTCAGCAACACTAGTTTCAAAGACCTGAGGAAGATCCTCAAAACTGCTGCTTCCCAGATGGCCCTTTGTCCAGAAACTCATGCTGTGAGAACTAAAAGTCCTTTAATATGAAAGATGTAGGGGAAAGATGGCCAACCAATGTTCAGGGGTTAGGAGGAGGAAAATCTGTTCTATAATCGCAGACCATGTTAACACAGGTCAACCACCAGTGTCCAAATGTTGGATAAGAGGCCAAAGTAGCCACAAAAACATGACTCCGTATCATGGACTTTCTATTTAGGAACTCTCTAGTTGACAGCAGCTCAGAATTTCTGCTTTTTATCTTCCTTGCCTCCATCCTTATCCCACCATTCTGACATTTTAATTTAAATCAGTAAAAACAACTTCAAAACTTGCAAAGGTTTTGGTTGAAGGAATCTCAAACTGAGTCGTCTGCTCAATAAGCACTTGTGTTTGTTCACTAAGGACAGGGCCCTAAACCAGGCCCCAAGACTCAGGGGATACAATGATTAATAAGATCCAGTTTCTGTTCTACAGGAGTTAGGCTTCTTTCTTCAAGACTGGCAGCTCTGCCTGTGGGGCCCAAAAGGTTTCATGGGATATTTTCCAACAGAACTTGGACGGGTAAGGGGTTATCTTGACAGATGATGGGGCTGGGGGCAAAGATGGTGATATTGTAGGTACAGAAAACAGCAAATCAAATAGGCAGAAGCAAATGTGAAGCCAGTTTGGTCAACTGAAAATAATTTAATATTGGAGCAAGTGTAGGATTTCAATGGGATAAAATGGAGGGCCATGAGGTTAGATATAGCAAGGGTAAAGATAGGTGGAGAATGACAAACCAATAAGTTTAGGTTTCATCCTGTGGATACCTGGGGATAGGGAAATGACAGAGTCAGTTCTATATTTTAGAGACAATGTTTTGTGTTGGTGGCAAATTGGAGAAGAGACTGGAAAGTAGGGCAGAGTAAAGAGGTTTTACAATAGAACAGTAAAGAGATGAAAAAGGGAGATTACAGATTATTAACTATTTTTATCACCATGAATAACCAAAAGTAAACACTCTAAATGCTTCCTGATTTTGTACCCATACTTCTTGTATGAAGATACAAAATGTTTAGGTATTTGTTTGTTTGTTTTATTGATTGTTTTGGGGGGAAAGGACAGGGAACAATATTTCTTCTTAAAGAGTCCTATTCTTTACAAAAACCTTTCCATGATTAAAGAATAACAATCAATAATATCTTGTCAGTATGCACCAGTTGGGATATATTCCTTTTTGGTATATTCAAAATTGATTATGCCTCTGAGTCACAAAACCAGGATTCAATTCCTTACTCTGTCATTTAATAGATTTCTATGATTGAGCAAGGTGTCTAACCTCTCTAGGTTGTCAGCTAAGCTGTGTATCAGGCAGGGCCTCAGTCAGGAAACAGAAGGCACACTCAAAGAGTAAAACTGAGTTAGAGTTCATAAAATTCATCAAGGGATGATGAAGCACCCTGGACTAGCAATAGTGGTGACCCAATACAACCCTTGATTGAACTGAGAGAGAAGAGAGAGGGGAGAGAGAGAGAGAGGGAAAACTATAGCAGCAGGATGGATAGATGATATGGGCTAGCCACTGCTAATTAGTGGCCTATCCAAAAGAGCTCAGGGAAAAATACCTGAAACTCACTTTTCCTTTTGCCCTCAAATATCCTGCCAGTGCTGGCATTGTCAGAATCCTTCCAGAAGCAAGAGCTCACTGATGCAGTCTATAAAGGTCAGCTCCCGTGGCCACAGAAAGGATGAGCACAGAGTAGGGAGCAGATCTAGAGGTCAAAGGGAAGACACCTAGTCCAAAATGTAATTACGGTTGTCTATCGCTTACACAGATTTTCTGTGAGGGTCAAATGAGATATTATATGTAAAAATATTTTTAAAACTGTAAATAAAATACACAAATATAATAATTATGAGATCCATCCTATAAGAAGTAAACATGAAAGTATAATGCCAATCTATTGTATGGGTCTCCTTAGATTTACAGTCCTCAACCTTTCAAATCAAATCCCATACACTGGAATTTTTTCTTTCTGGTTAAAAGCTTGAGTACCAAATGGTTAAGTCTAAGTGAAAAATTATTTCCCTAGTGAGGTCGACTTGACAGTGGTCAGGCAGGACGCAGGCACCTACACATCAGCATCTTCTTGTTAGTGTTCTGCTCTTCTCCTTTCCCAACTCCAAATCTAACCTTTGCCAGCAGCAGAATTATCAAACATTCTAGAAGCCTATTGCATTTCCTTTTGTGGTTCAGGACCAGTTCTTATATATACCAATTCATTTGCCAAAGAACATTAAACAAATATTTGCAAAGTGCCTACAACGTGCTTAGTACAGAAGCTAAGTGTCTACCTACTCATTGGTGGATAATGAGCCATGATAATATTTCTTCAGCGCACAAACCTTAAACCTGATTTATAATTTTTTCCCTTCTTGTTCATGCCTCTCCTGCCACACTGACCTCCTATAACACCTGCAGGTTCACTCTTGCCGCTGATTGTTCCCTCTGCTGATTCTCCAGATAGCCACACAGCTAACTTCACTTCCGTCAAGTTCAAACGCGGCCTTCTCAACGTCCACCTGCTTCAAGGTTGCAACCCCCAACCAAGCTCCTAATCCCCTTTGTTCTACTCTACTTTTCCTCTCATAGCACTTATAACCTTCTAACATGCTATATAATGCACTTATTTATTATGGTTATTTTTAATGTCTACCTTTCCTTGTGCCCCTGTGAACAAGGATGTTTGTTTCGTTCACTGATGTAGCCCAAGCACCTACAACTTAGAATGGCCCACACAAATATTCATTGAATGAATGAATGAATTTATCAGTCAACCAATCATTTATTTAATTGGTCATGTGAAATCATTTCAGTAGGCTCAATGACATTAGCAAGTTTTTGTTAATGGAAAAATTAAAAGTTGAAAAAAGAAAGCTATGTTGGCATATTTTAAATCTAATAGCCTCATCTCAACTATAATTTGTTCCAAATGTTTTGCTTGTAGGTGAAAACTCATATAAATGATGATTAATCCCCATTATAATTAAATGTAAAAGCTGCAACATTTCTATTAAAGGAAATATAAGATCAAGCATCAAGCTGGTACTATAGATAATAAGTGTTTGTAATTAACACACTGTGGATAACTGTAAACTCTGTCATTATACAAATAAAATGTATAAATTCCTAAAGCAACTGGGGACTTGGTGGCAGCTGCAACGTCAACACTAGCCATTTTGCCAGTTGTTCAGAGGCTGTGCAAATTAGCACACACTGGTAGTAACACACATAATGCATTTGGGAGCCATATTTGCACAACATACGTTTAGAGATTTTTTTCTTTTCTTTAGGTAAAAAATCACATCCTGGTAAGGGAAGTAAACCCTGAAGTAGGCAGTTTAGGTATACCTCTGAATAAACTATCTCCGGGCTCTGATTTGAGCGAACATAGGTTGCCTGTGAAGCAAATCTGGATCCAAAAATTTATGGCTCGACTATGTAGAAAATATGCATTGAGGTAACTAGTATAATTATTTTGTTGCAGAGATACTTGGAAAGTCCAACAAAAAACTCAAATGAGCCCTGGCTGGTGTAGCTCAGTGGATTGAGTATCGGTCTGCAAACCAAAGGGTAGCCGGTTAGATTCCCCAGTCAGGGCACGTGCCTGGGTTGCTGGCCAGGTCCCCAGTAGGGGGCGTGTGAGAGGTAACCACACATGGATGTTTCTTTCCCTCTGTTTCTCCCTTCTTGCCTGTCTAGAAATAAAATAAATAAAATCTTAAAAAAAAAACAAAAACCTCAAATGGCAGAACTAGGTATGAAGGTATCAAAGAGTTAAATGGTTTCTTTCCAGAAGCCAAACCTTCCTGTTTCCATCACCAGAAGGGCTATATAGTCAGAAAGATTAGGAAGCCACTGCACAACCATCTTTCTTAATCAATGAAGGACATAATTTTTAGTGGACCCAGTCACACATTAAACTCACCTTGGATAGTGACCTTAACTCTACTTCAACTGTAATTAGCCTCACACGTAAAAGGTGTGATTGTGTGTGTGTGTGTGTGTGTGTGTTTGTGTATACCTGTTGAATATGTTTGTGTCTCTCACTTCAACAGAGAAATACATTGGGACTCAAACTGAACTGTTCCAAATCAAGAATTAAAATCTGACTTGCTGGTTTTTAAATAGATATCATGTGCTATGGGCTGAATCGTGTCCCCATAAAATTTGTATGTTGAGGTCTTAACCTCCAGTACCTCAGAATATGACTGTATTTGGAGACAGGATCTTTAAAGAGGTAGTAATTAAGGTAAAATGAAGTTATACAAGTGGGACCTAATGCAGTATGACTAGTGTCCTTAAACAAAGAGATAAGGACACAGAAATGCAGAGAAAGGACCATGTGAAGGCAAAGTTAGCCATGTACCTGACAAAGAGAGAGGCCTCAGAAAAACTCTGCCAATACCTTGATCTTGGGCTTTTAGCCTCCAGAACTGTGCAGAAAATCATATCTATTGTTTAAAGTTCCAGGTGTGTCCAACCTTTTGGCATCTCTGCACCACACTGGAAGAAGAAGAGTTGTCTTGGGCTGCACGTTAAATACATTGCAACACATAATCACAAAAAAAATCTCATAATGTTTTAAGTAAACTTACAATTTTGTGCTGGGCTGTATTCACAGCCATCCTGGGTTGCACTCAGCCTGCGGGCCACAGGTTGGACACCCCTAACCCACCCCGTCTGCAGTATTTGCTATGGAAGCCCTAGCGAACTAATACGTCATGTGTGATTTGTCTCATTATATCATAGCAACAAAAGAAGCATGTCATTTTAAAATCCAGTTTTTAATCACAAGTATGAATGTCAATGGATTCTTAATTTCTATAGTATCATGGGGGAATAAATCATTCCACATTAAGTAAAATTTCCAGATAACCGAAGCTTGCTTCCTAACAAACCAAAGTTTATATTCTAATCATATTGGATGGAAATGTTTTAAAAAGACATCATTATATGCTCTCCCCAGTTTAAAACAGAGTATACCATAATGCAACCCTCTTAAAGAATATAATTAAAATTTCCAACAAAATTGACAATTGTTAGGTACTATAATTTAATTATTGCTTCCACCTAAGATTAAGATTGATTTTTCATGTCTTACTTCTGGGTATTTATCCAAAGAAATCCAAAACACTACTTCAAAAGGATATATGCACCCTTATGTTCATTGCAGCATTATTTCGAACAGCCAAGATATGGAAGCAACCTAGGTGTCTATTGATAGATGAGTGGATAAAGAAGATGTGGTACATATATACAATGAAATAGAGTTCATTCTTGTATTATTATTTATTATTGTATTATTTTCCATACAAACAACTGTTAACCTACTTTTGCCCCACCCTGTATTAGATCAAGTAAAACATTTTAATCTAGTTTTTTAAAAGCTCCTGGTAAAAACTAATACCATGTGTAAGTTCCAAATTAAATATAATCTCGACACAAGCCAATCATTCTTTTCCATGGACCATCACTCCTGAAACCAACCTGAAAAAATTAGTGCTCCTTTTCTTTACCTTCCCTGTGACCCAACATGAATTTAGGAAGATATGCATATATGCAGAGGGGTTTCTGGAAGGGAATCACTAGATTATGCAGAATTAGGCTGGTATATCATCTCCCACCTCCCAAAAGATACAAACTAAACACATGTGGAGGTTACTTTTTTCAATTAATTTTGAGATGTAATAAAATGCATATATCTTAAGGGTTCAGTTTGACGAGTTTTGACAAAGTGATAAGCTCTGTAGTCAACATCCCAAACAAGATACAGATTATATTTCAATCACCCCAGAGAGTTCCTTTGTGCCTCTTTGCAGTCAATCTCTCTCCCCAACTATAAGTAATTACTTTTAAGCAGATATAATAGCAATAATGGTAATAACTATTGTTTATGGATGGTTAACATGAGTATTTACTGAATGCCCACATGCCAAGCACAGTATATATATGGTATTCCATTTAATTTCCACGTCAAAGGTTTGTATTATCCCCATTGGTCTATTTGGAAAAAAAGAGGGATTGGGGAGGACCAAGAAATTGATTATGCATGCAAGGTCATATAACAACTGAGTGGCGGGATCAGACCTGAACCAAGAATATCTGAATTAGAATCCCTCATGTGAAACTGTATCACCTCTACACAAATGCTAAGGAGTCTCCTGTTAATTTGAGGCACACACTAGTAATGGAATTAGTGAGGCCACCAGCTCAAACTCACAACACCACCTCTAATACAAACATACCCAAGTGCCATATATTTTAACCAGCGAGCAAAGGTTTCAGAGGCTAATACTAATGAAAATTAAAGGGGATTACCTATAAGTTCTTCAACTGCATGGAAATCCCTCATGTATGTCCAGACTAGTTAAGAGAGGTGGGAAATCCTCTATGTAGGTGTGTGGGTCACAACCCCATTAGCCCCACAACAGAGTTAGTGCTCTGGAAAGTGAATGAAGGAATCCAACCACCCACTTGCTCTTGGTCAACCACAGGGCCACGGTCCACCACATCCAAGAGCCACAGGCTGGGAATAGCACTGCACTGTCAATTTCTTAGAGAAGCCAGGAGGCAAATATCTGTATTGAACCTTTTCATTCCTAGTTACATTAATTTTATTCAGTGTTTTAAACTCAACCCACTCACATTTACAAAACACTTCACACAGACTACTTCCCTCATGAATGGAGCGCCATTCACATCTCAATTAAAACATCAACCATCCTGAAATGACTGAGGTTAAGGCTTGTTCAGTGTCATTTGCAAGTATTATAAGAAACTAGGCACACAAATGCAGGAGGGAAATGTAAAACAACCTCTTTAAAGGTTCTACTAAAATAAGGCAGCTAGGTAAGGGGCACGGGGAGGCTTTCAGGAACCCACAGGGCTGGTGCCAAACTGTGTTGTGGAGGTGGGTATTTGATTCCCTAGAGGAAAGATATTATGAGAATTACCACCCTTGAGTAGTACCAGTTTACACCTTGGGAACCAATGACTCATTTCCCCCCAAACTGGAATTGTTTTCTAAAAGTCTCTCTCCTCGGTTTCCCTGTGGTCTCCCTAAATCCTTGAACGAATTTATTTTTTTTGCGGGGGTGGGGGCATTCTCTCCCTTTTAGAACGAATTCATCTCTGGCAGGTTCAAGACTTCAGGACGTCTATTTACTAAATCCCAAACGTTTGACAATCCCTAGGCCAAAGAGAGGCAACAATTACTACACACAAATACACCCTCCACAACACTTGAGCCTCCTTTTTTATTCCTCCGCTAAACAAGAGCACTGCTTAGTACAAAAGAGGCGCCCTCTTAACGCCCTCTAGAACTACCCCCAACCCCAGGTCCACAGGGGGCTCTAATGAGGGAAAAGCATTGGAGGGTGGTGTTTCTCTACAATTAGCGGTAGTCACGCGGAGGAGCCCCCAGAGGATCCTCGCACACTCGCCCAGCACCCTGGGGCCCCGCTCGCTCCAAGCCGCCTGGACTTTTTGGCGCCACCAGATAGTTCAGCCAAGCCACTCGGAAGATGGCTCAGGAAAGGCGCAGAGGGGAGTAGCGCGGGGCGGTGGCTTCTCCGGGCTGCCGGGATGGGGGGAGGGGTGCACGCGCCACACAAGTTTCGGTTGTCTCTCTGGGGCCGCGGAAGTCAGGGAGGAGGGCGATGGAGTGACCAGGACTAGAGACACCAGACGGGCAGCGGAGAGTCCCCTGTGGCCTTGGGGTGGGGTTTGGGGTGGCCCCAGAGGCGCTGGGGGGCGGCTCCCTCCTACAAGGGCCCACTCCGTGTCCCTGGGAGCCGGGGTGGCGGGGCTAGGGGACCCAGAACAGCCCAGTCGCAGCCACGTGGCCGCGCGGCCGCCAACGCCCGTGACAGCAGGTGGGCGGGGCGTCGCGGGCGCCGGGCAGGCCCCGGGATCCGCTACCTGGTTCTTCAGGCGCATCTTCTCGGCGGCGTGGTCCGGCTCGAGGTGGCCGAGGCTGGGTGCGGCGCGGCAGGCGGGCGGAGGTCCACACAGTCGCAGCGCGTTCGCTGGCTCGCCAGTTCGCCGACTAGCAGCCTCGGCTCAGCGCTGCCGCTTCACCACCCCCGCCGTTGTCACCGCCGCCTCCAGGGGGCGCCTGCGCGGGGGCGGAGGGCTTATCCCTATGAGTCCAGTTCCGTCGTGGTCCAGGAGCCTAGCTCTTGGACTTGGCTTCAGGTTGTGCTCAAAAAGTTGACTGAGTAAATCTCCCTTTTCTCCAATACTGCTACCTGTGCTTAAATTTTAACTGAAGTAGAATTCTTTGCAGTTGAAGTCCACCAACACCATTTGGACAAGTGTTATTAGCAAACACACGCCCAGAGGTTTTACAAACATGACCAATTTGGAACTCTTAGAATAAATCTTACCCTCTGGGCAAAGGCGCATTAGGAAGGTGGCCTGTCCCCGGCAGGGTGCGTGAGTATCTTAATTATTAAGTGGATCGTTCAAGCTATGTCTGGCCAGTGGATTGGTGTCTAAGGTACTTCCAAAGTGAAAAATGGAGACAAAGATTGACATCACTAAACCCCAAACAAAATGACCAAGACTTTTGTGCACTGTGATTTCAGGTAAAAATATTTCAGTTACTCTGTGGTCTCCTAAACCATGGAAGTATTAGTCCACTGCTGGGTAATGTGATGTTCATTTAAAATAGGGAAGGAGCTTCTTTGGCCTCGCTGATAAAACTTCCACCCTCAGGGCTCAGAAATTAGATCCTTGGGTTGTCGAGAATGCCCGTTACTGCCTAAAGAAAATCTACCTTGATTAAAAATATAGGACCCTGACCTGTTTGGCTCAGTTGGTTGGGTGTCCTCCTGCAAAGCGAAAGGCCACTTGTTCTATTGGGTCAGGGCACATGCCTAGTTTGTGGGTTGGGTCACTGGTTGGGCGCATGCAAGAGGCAACCAATGGATGTTTTTCTCTCACATGATTCATTCTCTCTCTCTCTTTCTCTCTCTCTCTCTGTGTCTCTCTCCCTCCCCCCTTCCCTTCTCTCTAAAATAAATTTTAAAAAATACAGAGAATGAAGATTTTTCTGGGTTGAAGTAAGCTTAGCATCATAATGTTAGAATGGAAATATTAAAGCAGTCCTTTTATCTAATGCCTTTTTATATGTGAAGGCTTTGAGGTACAGAGATGATCTGCCCCAGGTAACAAGAGAATCAGGAGGCAAAATTGTAAAAGTTCTCTTGACCCTTGGTATATTGCTTTACTTCACAGTTCTTGGGATATTGAAGTTTTCCCTGGTTCTAGGACTTCATCTATTCAGACCTTCAAGCTGTCCCAAATAAACTAAAGAGGAAGACTAGGTAATAAAAAGACTTGGAATGGCAAAGGACACAAATATAAAAGTAACTGTTAGTTATTGAGCACTTACTATGTGTACTTTCCACGGATTATCTCATTTAATTCAAGAATTGAATGATTTCATTCTTAGCGTAGCCTTAAAATTGAACAATCTCTAATGGCTAAAAGAGCTGTTTTTTCCCACTATGTCCTTTGACCGTGCAATACAAAAGGGTTTTGTTCCTGGGCATATGGTAATATACCAACTCAAAATTCCGCTAATTCATATCCTGTGATCCAGCAGTTCCACTTTTATACATTTATCTTAAGGAAATAATAATGTGTTCAAAGACTCAACTATGTTTGTTTGCTATAGCATTGTTTGAAATATGGAAAAATTGTTGTTTTTAATGGTCAACAAACGAGACTGATCATCTGTACAATGAAATATTCTACAGACATTAAGACTGATCTAGTTCATAAATATTTATCAACATAAAAAGATAGTCACGATATATTTCAAAGTGAGAAAAGCAGGTCACAAAATTGTATACTCAGAATGATCCTGTTTTTGAAAGTGTAACTGATTATTTTAAAAGGTGGGATTATGAGTGATTTTTATTTTTTCCTCTTTTGCTTTTCTGTATGTTTAAAAATGTCAATAGTAAATATTATTTTGGAATTAATACAAAATTTGTATTAATATATCTCTATCTCTGATTATTATCAAAGTACCTACAGTGAGCAAAGCACTATCAAGAATTCAGTGCAATTTCACACAGTAAAGAATATAGTCTTAACCACTGTACTTAGGGTATTAATTAGACCTTGGTTCCAAACCTTAGCTCTACTCTCTTTAAGGTATGTCACCTTGAACAAGGTCTTTGGTTTTCTAAGGGTAAAAACAGTGCCGATAATAATAACTAACATTTATTGAGAGTTTACCTTGTTGTGGGTGCCGTACTGAGTTAGCACTCTGTATATAGTCTCGTACCCACAGCTAATGAGAAAATTGAGGGTTAAATTAAAGGAAGTTAAATAGTTTGCCCAAGTTTACACAGCTAGATAAATACATCATAGTGTGATTGTGAAGATTAAATGTAAGACAGCACTACAGCACTTAACCTAACAGTTTAGATGCTAGGTAGATAGATAGATAGATATACACAATTCATACATGTTATTTTTTAATAATTCAGGCACAGCCCTTGTAGTAAGTTCTCCTCTATGTTATTACTCAAATCACCTCTCCAGTGAAACTAATTTGGCTATTTCCTGTGTTCGGTAAGAACATGGGCTCTACAGCTTGCTTTGGCTTGAACCTCAGCACTACCACTTACTAGCTCTGTAATCTTGGGTAAGTTACTTAACTCCTTTGTGTTTCGTGTTTTTTTTTTTTGTTGTTGTTGTTTTTTTTTGTTTTTTGTTTTTTTCTGTCAGATGGGCATAACGTTAGAACTGATTTCATGGAGGTTGCTTTGAGTATTAAATGAGTTAACACAGAGAAAGCAATAACAGTGTCTCGTACACTTAGAATTTTAAAAGATGATTATACATTTTGCAAATCTTAAGTTCTATTTATACTAACATAAAGGTTCTAGTACACATTACTTATACTGAGATCTGAACATACTGTTATTAATGCCAAAAAGTTATATAAGTGCACCACCTATCAGAATTTGTAGTGGGAAGCTGCCTCCATTTAAAAGATACCCATGTCATATTTACATGTGCTTGTACTACTAAAACAGAAGTCAATCAAGGCACAAAATATACAAATATACCAATTCTTTCTGTCTTTAACAAAATCAGTTCATCATGAATTCTGTAAAGAAAAGGATCTGTCATATTTAGGACTTTGTCATGGATTTATAAGGTCTTTTGAAAAATAATTGAAAAATTCCAAACAAAGATAAAAATAATATATCTTCAATTTTATGATTAAATATGTTACAGTAGTACTACTTATGAAAAATCTCATAAATGGAGCAAATTACCTAAGATTTAGAAAAATGCTACAGGCAAACAAAAGAGTTTCTCATCAACTGAAGATATATTTAAAGCTAATACACACATACACATACCAGTGTTTTGGAATTAAGTTAAATTCTCCAAAGTATAATGTTAATTTATATTTCTTCCCAATACAAACCATAAATAATTTTATAATTACAAGTCATATTGTGGCTCTAGGATAGTCAATTTCATGTAACAAAGCAATTAGTAAGAGTATGGAAACTTACTTTCTTCCTTTGAAAGGCAATTCCTGTATTGAATAATGCTATTTTTCTTTAAAAGTCCTGAGTCTTCCCACAAAGGTATTACAAGCTCATTGTACACCTTAATTATAAGGGGACCTGTGTTCCTTTGTTTATCTGGTTGGTTGGACCTAAGGATTTGATTTGTTACACTCCTCCCTTGTCCCGCCCTATTTCTGTCTTAATGAGAAACAACTTAACAACAGCATCTGTACAACCTCCAAGGCCTAAATAATGACTGAGAAGGACTGGAGGTGTTAGTTATGTTGGGGAGAACTTGTTGCTTAACTTTCAGGTAAAGGACTAAAATTCTGGGTCCTAGTAAACATGAACTTGGAGAATATATAAATTTTAAAACATGCAAGAGGTTTTAGAGCATGAGCACCTACCCTCACCTTTCACCACCCCCCCCAACTTCTCCCCTACTCCCCACCCCCCACCTCCTCCCTGGGGAGGCAGTGTGGTATTAGGTGGAGTCAGATTAATCCTACCTCTGTCATTCAGGAGCCCTGTGATCTTTGGCAAGTTCCTCTAATTGTCTGAACCTCAGTTTCTGTACAATAGAGATAACAATACTACATAGGTTGTTATAAGGACGATTTTTAATGTTAATGGAAAAAGCGTGTAAAGGAATCACTTAATACACGTTGCTTCTCTTTCCCCTTTCCCTCTGCATTGGCAGCATTCAAAAAAAGCTCCAACTATGCACATCAGTAGAGGGATAGGCATGTGTAAAGGGTTGGATATTTGAGAAATTTGGGGATTCGATATAAGACAGAAAATGCATCTCTTGCCTTCATTACCAACATCTCCTGAAAGGGAAGGAAGGAATTAATTCCTTCAGCAGGTGTTCACTGAGCACCTACGGGGTCTAGGGCTCATGCTAACCCCTGGCAGTAGAGTTGTCTTCTGTCCTTGAGAAGATCACACAGCCTGAGAATACAGAGATGACAAAATGACAGACAGTGACAATACAGTGTAACACAGTATAATAAGAACTAAAATAAAGAGAAGCACCAGGGACTGTGAGAGCACAGAGTAAGGGCAACAAAAGCAGCCTGGGAGAAAAGGGGTGGGCGGGACGGAGGGTCTGGGAAGATTTCTGGGAAAAATAATTCTAGAATTGGGTTTTGAAGATCAAGTAGGAGTTAGACATTGAAAGACTGAACATAGGAGCTTCACAGAGGTGCCTTTTTAAAAAGACCAACTCTACATAACTGCGAAGTAAATGGTGTATTCCATTGTCAGAATAAGGCTACATTGCAATGTCATTGACTGTTATGAATATAACAGAATGTGTACATTTTCTACTGTTTCATTGCATGAGATTTTAATGAGAACAATGAATAAGTGCTGTTTTCGCGTAAGCCCATGAGCATATGTTCAGAAATATTTGATTAGAGCCTTTGCTCTAACAGTCAACTATTCTTAGTTGCTCTTTAACAGTTGCAGTTTACACTTAATAGATTGGATAATTAATTGCTTAGTAGTAGAAAATAACTCAGCAAATCATGACATGTAGGAAATGATAAGAAAAAGAGTACTTGGTGTTCATGGTAGGTTTTAATGCTGCAAAGGACCATAGAAATCACAGATATCCTCCTTTTACTGACAAGGAGTGAAAGTTAGGCCCAGAGAAGCTCAGTGATCTGCCCCAGTTCACACAGCCGGTGAGGAGCAGATCCAGGAATAACAGTGTTCTTGGCTTTCTGGCCATCGCTCTTACCAATGGCAATGGCTACCATTTACTGGTCATTTCCAGTGTGCTAACGTGATCACCAAAGTCTCCAAGTATTATTTCATTTTATTAACATTTCTAGTCTAACACTTAGGCCTGACTCCTTTTTGAACGGAGCAGGGAATAAATAATTTAAAAAGTAAATATATGTTGTGTAGATACCAGTGAATGAAGCGATAGTGTTCACATCAAGCTTATTTCATTCGCTAGTTAATGTGTTTCTTTCAAGGCTAACTTTAGTTTTATACACATCTTTCGGATTTTGTTTCTAAGATTATTCTCTAGTGGTTTGATTTAATTCAGTTCAATTTGACAAATATTTATTGAGTCCTTGTGATAGGAAAAGTGAATCTTTCTTTTCTGTTGCATTCGCTCTGGATGTCAGGCTTCAAGAGAGGCTGTGTCATGCCGGGAAAGAGCACAAGTTTTGGGAGTCAAGGCTTCAAATCCCAACTCCACAGCCAACTGTTTCAGAAATCTTGGGGAAGTTACCTACTTTCCTTATCTGTAAAATTAGGGTGCCAGTTAAATCTACCTTACAGGGTTATTCTATGTACTATGAGTAAAATGAGTAAAATAAGCAAATGAAATCCATTTTACTCAAGGCCATTTGTTCTGCAGATTCCTCGTATTTGTTAAGCTGAGCAACATTCTGTTAAAGGTCATTTATTATAATGTGTGGCAGACTGTATTGTCCAAATGTGGCTACAACATCCCCAACCCCATCTGCTCTTCCACAGTGTGACCTCGCTACTCCCTGACCAAGAGGGAACTCTAATTCTCTTCTCCTTGAATCTTGATCACTTTTAGTGACTCCTGGTCATGCTACCCATTGAGTCTTCCTTCTAGCTGAGAGGAATGCAGCTGTTAGGGTGGGAGCTGACATACGAGTTGGCAGGACAACAAAATAAACAGGCCCTGGAACCTGGATGATTATGTGTTGTCATTTTGGCCATGGACCACAAACTCAGATTTCCATGGCAGAGGCCTACACTTTTATCTTATTCAGGCCACTTATTTTGGAACTTCCTGTCACAGCACCTAACCGATATCCAAACCAACATTAGAGATACTATAATGAATCTAAGGTGGGTGCTCGGTGGCAAGTATATAACACATTTCAAACACTCAGATCATCTACTTCCCTCCAAGACACAGTCCTGCTTTTCTGAGTGATTTTTATACCTGGCTCTTGACCTCTTCCATGTAGCCTCTCTTCTATCTCTGCCCTCCGCGTCATCAACGGATAATAGTAATCTTTCGAAGCACTTAATCCCATCAGTCCTTGAACACGTCCTCTCCAGGGACTCACTTTCCCTCCATTTCAGCCTCTTAGTTTTACAGGCAAGCCCAGGGTTCATTGTGACTCGTAATGGCACCACCTGTAAGTTTTAGAATTCTGCCATTTTTCTCTCTGACTCTTGCCCCTGATCACCTCTCTTACTCTCTCACTGCTACAAACCCAGCTTTTATTTTCATCATGTTCTTTGCTCCTAGGTCCTATGCTATGTGCCGAACATAATTTTCTGACTAGCATTTCTACTGAGCATGGGCCATACAATTAGCATTTCCTCTGCCACCCTGGAAGCTTGCCCTATCCTCTTCATCTTCTGTCATTGCCACCTGGTCAGCCCTAGCTGGGGCCCTCCACTGGACTCCCACAGCCCCTATGCAGTCCTCTATCACAAGTGCTGTCACTCTACTTTGTTAATTTCAGTTTGTGTGTCTGTCCCCATCGAGAGTATGAGCTTTTGAGGCTGGAGACTGATTCATTCATCTATGTAACTACATTCCCAGCAAAAACACATGTACTAGTTGGAATGTCTCAGTTTTTTTCTGCATCCAGATCTTTGCTTATGCCAGTCCGCACTGGAAACACTTCTCCCCTACTGCATTGCCTCCTTTTAACATCAGACAAATCCTGAAATAAGGTTCATTTCAGATGTGCCTTTCAAGAAGTTTTTCCTGATACGCTTTCCTCTTTTGAAGCTCTGCAGCATTTCATTGGTATTTCTTTGCAGGTACTTTGATTTTGCAGTCAGCTCAGTTATTGAGCACCTACTATTCACTCAGTGACATGCTGCCCACTTCACTCATGGCTGTCATTTACTCATCATAAGTACCCAATTATCTTGATTTTTCAGATAAGGAGACTGAAGCTCAGAAAGGAGACTTTGCCTGAGGCCACAGAGCACAGAGCTAAAAAGTGGTACGACCACGATTCACTCCAAGGTCAGTATTCTCATGCTGAACTTTGTTGACCTATATATACTTTGAACTTCTGTCAGTTGTGTAAATGTCTTGTCTACCTGTGTATGTTCTTTGCTGGCCAAGGCTGTGTCTCTCACCTTTATGTCTCCTCTAACATCTAGCCCAGTCTCTTGCACAGAGTGAGTGCAGCAAAATAAACAGAAAATAAAATACTGACTCAGGAACTCTCAGAAAACATCTACAAGGCAGCATGTAGACCCCTCCCTCCACTCCTATTTCCCTCTAATTGACTCAAGGGGACTGGCTGCCAATGGGCTCGCACCAGACTCTTCCAGGAGCAGGTGTTAATTCAAACGGCCTCATTAACAATCTGTGGGGTCCCTGCATTAATTATAGTGGGGTTTTAACTATATCCAGTTCCCACAATTCAACAGCTTCTATTTTTAACTCGTAATGATAGGATCTACAGGAGAAGAAATGGACAGGATCTAGTATTCTCCCATGTCACCCTATGTCCCCCCACAGTGTTCCAGAGAAAAAAATCTGTCAAAAAGCAAGAACATACATTAAATTACCTACCTAAATTGTGATTCATATCTCACAGTTTAGGTGTTCCCTGGCCATGTAAATGTTCTAATTTTTGAATCAAGGTAAATCTAAAAACTAAGAATATTTACCAAGCCACCACCAACCATGACAGAACAAGCACCTCTTTTCCCAGCCCTGTAGTTTCCATGATGCCCCAGCAATTTCAAATATTCCTCTCCTCCTAAATATCACTCCTCTCCTAGAAAAGGAGGCCTAGGCCTCAAAAGATTCAGCTTTATTTGTTTAGTGTCAGTTTTTCCTATTTTACTTTGAACTTCCTAAAAATGAAGCTCTATTAATTATTTCTTGGCAGAATGCTTAACATAAATTACACATAGTGAATGTTTGTTGAATGAATAAATAATCTAGTTTGGTGTTATTCAAATTTTTAAAAAACTGTACAAAGTAAAACATTTAATTTATGTTCTCCCATCTGCCTCTGAATCAAAAAATTTATAAAGCAATGCTTACGTTTACTACCTGTAATACACTCTGATATTTTCCATCCAATACTACACTATCCTATTATTTTATTTCTTTTAAATGCTGGTTGGGATCCAGTAAGTTGATTCGTGATAATACTAAGTAGTTCTAAACCTAATTTAAATCATATTGGATTAGGTATAGAAAGGATGTGATATTTTGCACATAGGTTATTTTATTTACCATCACCATGTTTTTTTCTAGTTTCAAGTGTTTTGTGAGGGCATGATTAAAAATAAATATATGGGAGAAATATTTCACACAGAACAGACAGCAGCTCTCCTCTGCAGGTCCATAATGTTTAAAGTGTGCTTCTCTATCTTGGAAACACCATGAAAGCTTGGGGCCAGATTGAGTCATTCCTGCGAGTGAGTGTTTCCCAAAATGTATGTGTCCATTCGTCCTTGGGTCACCAAGTGATAATAACACCTAACATTTACTGAGCACTTACTGCAAGAGAGGTACTGTTTTTTAAATCATTTTATATGTATATCCTTAGTGAGTCCTCACAAAAGACTTGTAGGTAAGAACTATCAGTTTTGCCATTTCATAAATAAAACATAGGTACAGAGAGACTCAGACTGCTGGAAAACAGTGGAGCCAGCTGAGCCCAGCTGTCCTAAGAGGATGTGTACATTATAGCTACGCTGATACATTCAAATCTCGTCTCTGCCTCTTAAGAATTGTGAGGTCTTGAGCAAGTTTCTTAACATCTCTGTGCCTATGTTTTCTCAGCTCTAAAATGAAGTTGATGATGATATTAATTGTTCCTACTCCCAAGATTTGGGAAGATTAGGACCATTTATATATAATGCTTAGAACAATGCTTGGCACATGGTAAGCACTTATTGTTTGCTCTTATGATGGCTTCAGAAACTACTGCAAACTAGTGTAATAAACTGCCTTTATAGTTCATAGATGTGTCTTCCATAGTGAAAGAAACATTTGTGCTAAAAAGGACTCTAGAGGTCAGCTAGTTCCGCTTGGTCATTTCACAGCAGATGGTCTGAAGAGAAGAAGGGACTTGTTCATCCAAATATATGAGGCAGAGTTGGGACTAGAACTTGGTTATCTAATTTCCCATCTAGTATCCTTCCCACCACCCTACCTCTCCATTCCTCAGTGTATCTTGTGAAGGCTGCTACCCTATCCACTCCATTTTCTCCGTGTAATTATGTTGCTGGGAATAAACCTAAGTGCTGAATGCTGGAGAAACTCTTTTACTCAACAGGCTATACCACAAGCATCCTGTTTTCTGAATTTGTTCATTGCAGGTATTTAGTATTTTATTATAACATGTAAGCTTAGAAAACACAAAAGTCGGAGGAAGATGGACCTGCCAATTCTTGCTCTATTGCTTAATCTCTCCGCACCTACATTTACTCTTCCGGTGCCTCCCTGGTCTCCTGTTTAGCCTGCCGTCTGGGCCTCCTCAGGCCTTTCTATATCTTCTCCTGCCCCTATTCCCAAAGCAGCTGGAATGAGTCTTTTTAAAAGTGTAATGATGTCACTGCTCTGCTCAGAAACTTTCAATGGCTTTGCATTATTCCTAAGGCAAGGACCAAGACCCTTAAAATGGCTTAGGTGACCCTGCTTGTCCTGGCTCCTGCCGCCCCTCCCATTTGCTGTCCTTTGAGCCTGAACTCTACTTCAGTTCCTTAAAGGCACCATCATCTCCCCCACCACAGAAGCTTTGCATATTCCCTTTCCTTTGTCCTTCCTTTCAGTTGCTCTTCCTCAGGGCTTTATTGCAATGATTTCTTTTACTTCAGTCATCACTTTCTAAAGGAAACCTACCTTTTTTCTAAATCGCTTTGTAGAATTATTTTGATAATTTTATTATTTTATTTTTTGGTTAATTTCTTGATTAATCTGTTTTCTTCCACTAGATTATAAACTCTGCGAGGGTCAGAATAATATAGTTTTTCTCTCTCTTTAATTCAGAGTGGGCCATGTCTTAATTAGGCTTTTGCTATGCACCTAACCTACATTGTATCTAACTGTCAGAACAATTAGATACAATGGGTAGGCCCGCAGGGTAGACCTAGTGTGTCTTTCATAGATGAGGAAACTGAGATTCAGGGAAGTTGAGTAACTCGGGTGAAGTCATATAGCTCGTGAATAGTTAGGCTAAAATTTGAATTCAAGTCTTTCTAGTTCCGAAACCAGTATCCTTTCCTTTACACTGTACTGCCCGTGACTAAGGAAGCTTTTGATTTCTATTACTTTTTGTTAAAAAAATTGTCTTAATAATACATTAGCTGAATGCCTAGTTTCTTTCCTGGGTATGTGTATATTTTTAATAGGGAAAATGGAAAGAATTGTGTATCTACATGACTATCTTTAGAAAAATGTTACTGCCTTCCTATAGCTGTCTTTTAAAACAAATATTAATGACATAGTTTAGTCTATTTAAATTCTTTGTGTCAGATTTCACTGTGTGTATTTGTATGTTTACTGTGTTTTTTTCTGCTATAGAGACCAGCTAGTATTTGAGAAATGAAGTTTGCCCAGGGAAGGCTCAGTCAGACAGTTGAGGTTTAGATACTTTGGCTGCCCCGCATTGCTGAGGTTTAAGGAAATGCAATTGTTGTAAACCAAGTAACTTTTATTCATGACTTCCTCATGTTTTCTTTATTTCTACTCATTACAGTATCTTTATTATCAGTTTGAAACAGATTTTTTCCTTTTGTATCTTATTAGTTTTATCTTCCCAGAATTTGTTGTAAGGAAGTAAGTTGTAGATTTCACTTTGATTCTGACGCCTCCCTGAACTTCAAAGGTAATATTCCCTCAGAGAGAAGACTGGATTCTAATTTTTTTTTAATCTCAGAAAATTATACAGGCAACATATTTGAAGTAGCATGGTGGAAAACTCTAAAAGAAGAAATTAATGCATGAGCTCTCCTTTTAAGGAAGGTGCAGATAAGAAAGTAGGACTATATGAAGAGGATAGGCCCCCTCAAGCATTCAATGTCAAATCTAACAAAGTAAACACATTTTTTTTCCTTTAAGGTAAAACTTATCTTGAAGGAAAAATGGGAACTGACTATGATTTTCAAGGCATAGGATAGAAAGCTATTCTTACTGTAGTTTTTCTTCCAAAAAAGCATGAGTTCCTATTAGCTCTTTGGAAATATCTTTAAACCCCCAACATTCCCTATTGCAAGTGGCCAAGCTGTGTCCCACTGGAAATACTGCTTTTTTCGGCAAAAACAAGCCCAGAGAGGGGAAGTATAGCTCTGCTCTCCTTGAGTGTGGAC